>CM077933.1:4407226-4692226 GCA_039797435.1 Crotalus adamanteus | reverse complement strand
AGATAGGTAGGTAGGTAGATAGATATATACAGATAGGTAGGTAGGTGGGTAGATAGAGATAGGTAGGTAGGTAGATAGATAGATACAGATAGGTAGGTAGGTAGATAGATAGATAGATAGATAGATAGATAGATAGATAGACAGATAGATAGATAGACAGATAGAAATAGGTAGGTAGATAGATAAATACAGATAGGTAGGTAGGTAGGTAGATAGATAGATAGATACAGATAGGTAGGTAGGTAGGTAGACAGATACAGATACGTAGGTAGGTAGATAGATAGATAGAGATAGGTAGGTAGGTAGATAGATAGATAGAGATAGGTAGGTAGGTAGATTGATAGATACAGATAGGTAGGTAGGTAGGTAGATAGAGATAGGTAGGTAGGTAGATAGATAGATAGATAGAGATAGGTAGGTAGGTAGATAGATAGATAGAGATAGGTAGGTAGGTAGATAGATAGATAAAGATAGGTAGGTAGGTAGGTAGATAGATAGAGATAGATAGGTAGGTAGATTGATAGAGACAGATAGGTAGGTAGGTAGATAGATGGATACAGATAGGTAGGTAGGTAGATAGAGATAGGTAGGTAGGTAGATAGATAGATACAGATAGGTAGGTAGGTAGGTAGGTAGGTAGATAGATAGATAGATAGATAGATAGATAGATAGATAGATAGATAGATAGATAGATAGATAGATAGATAGATAGGTAGATAGGTAAATACAGATAGGTAGGTTGGTAGGTAGATAGATAGAGATAGGTAGGTAGGTAGATAGATAGATAGAGATAGGTAGGTAGGTAGATAGATAGATACAGATAGGTAGGTAGATAGATAATTACAGATAGGTAGGTAGGTAGATAGAGATAGGTAGGTAGGTAGATAGATAGAGTTAGGTAGGTAGGTAGAGGGATAGATACAGATAGGTAGGTAGGTAGATACATAGATAGATATAGGTAGGTAGGTAGATAGATAAATACAGATAGGTAGGTAGGTAGGTCGGTAGATAGATAGAGATAGGTAGGTAGGTAGATAGATACAGATAGGTAGGTAGGTAGATAGATAGATAGATAGATAGATATAGGTAGGTAGGTAGATAGATAGATAGCGATAGGTAGGTAGGTAGATAGATAGATAGAGATAGGTAGGTAGGTAGAGAGATAGATAGAGATAGGTAGGTAGGTAGATAGATAGATAGAGATAGGTAGGTAGGTAGATAGATAGATACAGATAGGTAGGTAGGTAGGTAGATAGATAGATAGATAGATAGATAGATAGATAGATAGATAGATAGATAGATAGATAGATAGATAGAGATAGATAGGTAGGTAGATTGATAGAGACAGATAGGTAGGTAGGTAGATAGATGGATACAGATAGGTAGGTAGGTAGATAGATAGAGATAGGTAGGTAGGTAGATAGATAGATAGAGATAGGTAGGTAGGTAGATAGATAGATAGAGATAGGTAGGTAGGTAGATAGATAAAGATAGGTAGGTAGGTAGGTAGGTAGATAGATAGATAGAGATAGATAGGTAGGTAGATTGATAGAGACAGATAGGTAGGTAGGTAGATAGATGGATACAGATAGGTAGGTAGGTAGATAGATAGGGATAGGTAGGTAGGTAGGTAGATAGATACAGATAGGTAGGTAGGTAGATAGATAGATAGATAGATAGATAGATAGATAGATAGATAGATAGATAGATAGATAGATAGATAGATAGTTAGATAGATAGATAGATAGATAGAGATAGGTAGGTAGGTAGGTAGATAGATAAGTACAGATAGGTAGGTTGGTAGGTAGATAGATAGAGATAGGTAGGTAGGTAGATAGATAGATAGAGATAGGTAGGTAGGTAGATAGATAGATACAGATAGGTAGGTAGGTAGATATATAAATACAGATAGGTAGGTAGGTAGATAGATAGAGATAGGTAGGTTGGTAGATAGATAGAGATAGGTAGGTAGGTAGAGGGATAGATACAGATAGGTAGGTAGGTAGATAGAGAGATAGAGATAGGTAGGTAGGTAGATAGATAAATACAGATAGGTAGGTAGGTAGGTCAGTAGATAGATAGAGATAGGTAGGTAGGTAGATAGATAAAGATAGGTAGGTAGGTAGATAGATAGATAGAGATAGTTAGGTAGGTAGATAGATAAATACAGATATGTAGGTAGGTAGATAGATAGATAGAGATAGGTAGGTAGGTAGATAGATAGATGAGATAGGTAGGTAGATAGATAGATAGAGATAGGTAGGTAGGTAGGTAGATAGATAGATAGATAGATAGATAGATAGATAGATAGATAGATAGATAGATAGATAGATATGTTGATAGATACAGATAGGTAGGTAGGTAGATAGATAGATACAGATACGTAGGTAGGTAGATAGATAGATACAGATACGTAGGTAGGTAGGTAGATAGATACAGATAGGTAGGTAGGTAGATAGATATATACAGATAGGTAGGTAGGTAGGTAGATAGATAGATACAGATTGGTAGGTAGGTAGGTATATAGATACAGATAGGTAGGTAGGTATATAGAAAGATACAGATAGGTAGGTAGGTAAATAGATAGATAGATACAGATAGGTAGGTAGGTAGATAGATACAGATAGGTAGGTAGGTAGGTAGATAGATAGATACAGATTGGTAGGTAGGTAGGTAGGTAGATAGATAGAGATAGGTAGGTAGGTAGATAGATAGATAGATAGATAGATAGATAGATAGATAGATAGATAGATAGATAGATAGATAGATAGATAGAGATAGGTAGGTAGGTAGATTGATAGATACAGATAGGTAGGTAGGTAGATAGATAGATACAGATAGGTAGGTAGATAGGTAGATAGACACAGATAGGTAGGTAGGTATGTAGATAGATACAGATAGGTAGGTAGGTAGGTAGGTAGATAGATACAGATAGGTAGGTAGGTAGATAGATAGATACAGATAGGTAGGTAGGTAGATTGATAGATTCAGATACGTAGGTAGGTAGATAGATACAGATACGTAGGTAGGTAGGTAGATAGATACAGATAGGTAGGTAGGTAGATAGATAGATAGATACAGATAGGTAGGTAGATAGGTAGGTAGATAGATACAGATAGGTAGGTAGGTAGGTAGGTAGATAGATAGATAGAGATAGGTTGGTAGGTAGATTGATAGATACAGATAGGTAGGTAGGTAGATTGATAGATAAAGATAGGTAGGTAGGTAGATAGATAGATAGATACAGATAGGTAGGTAGGTAGATAGGTAGATACAGATAGGTAGGTATGTAGGTAGATAGATACAGATAGGTAGGTAGGTAGATAGATAGATAGATAGATAGATAGATAGATAGATAGATAGATAGATAGATAGATAGATAGATAGGTACATTGATAGATACAGATAGGTAGGTAGGTAGATAGATAGATAGATAGATACAGATAGGTAGGTAGGTAGGTAGATAGATACAGATAGGTAGGTAGATAGATAGATAGATAGATAGATAGATAGATAGATAGATAGATAGATAGATAGATAGATAGATAGATAGATAGATAGATAGATAGATAGATAGGTAGATAGATAAATACAGATAGGTAGGTAGGTAGGTAGATAGATAGATAGATACAGATAGGTAGGTAGGTAGATAGATAGATACAGATACGTAGGTAGGTAGATAGATAGATACAGATACGTAGGTAGGTAGGTAGATAGATAGAGGTAGGTAGGTAGGTAGATTGATAGATACAGATAGGTAGGTAGGTAGGTAGATAGAGAGATAGATAGATAGATAGATAGATAGATAGATAGATAGATAGATAGATAGATAGATAGATAGATAGATAGAGATAGATAGATAGATAGATAGATAGATAGATAGATAGATAGATAGATAGATAGATAGATAGATAGATAGATAGATACAGATAGGTAGGTAGGTAGATAGATAGATAGATAGATAGATAGATACAGATAGGTAGGTAGGTAGATAGATAGATACAGATACGTAGGTAGGTAGGTAGATAGATAGATACAGATAGGTAGGTAGGTAGGTAGGTAGGTAGGTAGATAGATACAGATAGGTAGGTAGGTAGATAGATAGATACAGATAGGTAGGTAGGTAGGTAGATAGATATAGATAGATAGGTAGGTAGATAGATACAGATAGGTAGGTATGTAGATAGATAGATAGATACAGATAGGTAGGTAGGTAGATAGATACAGATAGGTAGGTAGGTAGATAGATAGATACAGATTGGTAGGTATGTAGGTAGATAGATAGAGATAGGTGGGTAGGTAGATAGATAGATAGAGATAGGTAGGTAGGTAGATTGATAGATACAGATAGGTAGGTAGGTAGATAGATAGATACAGATAGGTAGGTAGGTAGGTAGATAGACCCAGATAGGTAGGTAGGTAGATTGATACAGAAAGGTAGGTAGGTAGGTAGATTGATACAGATAGGTAGGTAGGTAGGTAGATAGATAGATAGATAAAGATAGGTAGGTAGGTAGATAGATAGATACAGAAAAGTAGGTAGGTAGATAAATAGATAGATACAGATAGGTAGATAGGTAGATAGATAGATACAGATACGTAGGTAGGTAGATAGACACAGATACGTAGGTAGGTAGGTAGATAGATACAGATAGTTAGGTAGGTAGGTAGATAGATAGATACAGATAGGTAGGTAGGTAGGTAGATAGATACAGATAGGTAGGTAGGTAGGTAGATAGATAGATACAGATAGGTAGGTAGGTAGGTAGATAGATACAGATAGGTAGGTAGGTAGATAGATAGAGATAGGTTGGTAGGTAGATTGATAGATACAGATATGTAGGTAGGTAGGTAGATAGACACAGATAGGTAGGTAGGTAGGTAGATACAGATAGGTAGGTAGGTAGATAGATAGATAGATACAGATAGGTAGGTAGGTAGATTGATATATACAGATAGGTAGGTAGGTAGGTAGATAGAGATAGGTAGGTAGGTAGGTAGATAGATAGATACAGATAGGTAGGTACGTAGGTAGATAGAGATAGGTAGGTAGGTAGATAGATAGATAGATAGATAGATAGATAGATAGATAGATAGATAGATAGATAGATAGATAGATAGATAGAGAGAGATAGGTAGGTAGGTAGATTGATAGATTCAGATAGGTAGGTAGGTAGATAGATACAGATAGGTAGGTAGGTAGATAGGTAGATACAGATAGGTAGGTATGTAGGTAGATAGATACAGATAGGTAGGTAGGTAGGTAGATAGATAGATACAGATAGGTAGGTAGGTAGATAGATACAGATAGATAGATAGATAGATAGATAGATAGATAGATAGATAGATAGATACAGATAGGTAGGTAGATGGATAGATCCACATAGGTAGGTAGGTAGGTAGGTAGATAGATAGATACAGATAGGTAGATATTAATTAGATATCTAATTAAGGGGGGGGGAGAATGCGATGCGGTGGACAGGAGACCTTTGGCAGAATGGCATTTCTTGAAAATGGCATTTTGCGTTTGCTAAGTTCGTTTGCAAATTGCAAGGCAGCAATTAACCGCCCGGCTGGATGCACTTGGCAGAGGGAGAAAAAAAAACGGCGGCCACAGGATCCTTGATCAATAAAACTCATTTCAAATTTGGGCAAGCAAACGTACACACAGTCTCTAAATCTCCCCCTTTTTGTGTGTCTTTGTAACTAAATCTCCCCCTTTTTGTGTGTCTTTGTTTGTGTACACACAGGTCAGTATGGTATACAGGTTGACCTTGACTTACAACAGGTCATTTAGTGACTGTTCAAAAGTGAGAATGGTGCTGAAAAAAGTGACTTACAACCATTTTTAACCCTTAGGATAGAACAAAGCTGGAAGGGATCTTGGAGGTCATCTAGTCCAGTCCCCTGCTAAAGCAGGAGAACCTATACCATCTCAGATAAGTGGTTGTCCAATCTCTTCTTAAAAACTTCCAGTGATGGAGCACCCATGACTTCTGGAGGCAGGCTGTTCCACTGGTTAATTGTCCTCCCTGTCAGGAAGTTTCTCCTTAATTCCAGGATGTTTCTCTCTTTGATCAGTTTCCAGCCATTGTTTCTTGTCTTGTCCTCTGGTGCTTTGGAGAATAATTTGACCCCCTCTTTTTTGTGGCAGCCCCTCAGATACTGGAACACTGCTATCATGTCACCAATGGAATAGAATAGGAATGGAATGGAATGGAATGGAATGGAATGAATGGAAGACAAGAGAATATAGGATGGAATGAATAGAATGGAATGGAATGGAATGGAATGGAATAGAATAGAATAGAATAGAATAGAATAGAATAGAATAGAATAGAATAGAATAGAATAGAATAGAATAGAATAGAACAGAACAGAACAGAATAGAATAGAAAATGGAATAGAAAATGGAATAGAAAATAGAATAGAAAATAGAACAGAACAGAATAGAACAGAACAGAACAGAATAGAATAGAAAATGAAATAGAAAATGGAATAAAAAATAGAATAGAAAATAGAATAGAGTAGAGTAGAGTACAGTAGAGTAGAAGAGAAGAGAAGAGAAGAGAAGCTGGAAGGGACTTTGGAGGTCTTCTTGTCCAGCCCCTCCCCAAGCAGGAGAACCTACACCATCTCAGACAAGTGACTGTCTAGCCGCCTCTTAAAAACCTCCAGTGATGGAGCGCCTATTTCTTCTTTTCTTTAGCCTAGCCAAACCATGACCATTGCAACATCCCCGTGATCATGGGATCAAAAATCCAGATGCTGGGCCACTGGCTCATATTTATGACAGTTGACAGTGTCCCTTTTTGCGACCTTCCCACAAGCAAAGGCGGTAGGGAACCCTGATTAAGTTAAGCCTATTAATAACTTAGCAACTTGCAGCGGTTCGTTTAACAACTGCGGCAAGAAAGATTGTTAAAAAAAAGAGGGGGAGAGCCAAACTCGCTGAACAAATGTCTCACTTAGCGACGGGAATTTTGGTCTCCCTTGTGGCCGTCAGGCTAGGAAGTTCAAAACGGCAGCTTTTGTCCTTGGACCGTGCAGAAATGGATAGACTTACACTGAAGATTAAAAGAAAAGCAAGACACGGAATATCTTCAAGTAAGGGGTGTATTTCATCAACGCCTGGAAAAACGTTATATATTCAAGATGGTCAGTATTTAATATTTATTCGCTACGTAGATATAGGGATGTGGGTCTATACATATGTTGTTCATAGTATGTTTAGGTGTGCGTCATGTATGTGTTTCACTTTGAGAGCGGGCAACTACATTTCATTTTTGATGTGTGCCGTTGTGCCCACAGTAAAAAAAGGACAATAAAGGTCATCTTATCTTAATATGTGTTGTTAAATAAAACAAACGGACCCAGGCAACGCATCGTTTACTAAGCACTTACGAATTGTAAACTCAAAAAGAACTAACAAAATGTTATTTCAAAATAAAAAAAGAGCTTGGTTCTTCAACGCTTGTTAGATTGGCCTTTTAAAACAGTGTTTCTCAACGTTGACAATTTTAAGGCATGTGGACTTCAACTCCCAGAATTTGCTGGCTGCGGAATTCTGGGAATTGAAGTCCACATGCCTTAAAATTGTCAAGGTTGAGAAATACTGTTTTAAAAGCTTACGCAAAGCAGAACCAGCCGTTTCTTCTTCAGTGCTGGCTCCCTTTGACTCATCCCCACCCCACCCTGGGCCGTGGTAGGACCGAAATGTTACAGGAACACGGTGGAAGATAATGTTCCGTTGTTAATCACACGGATGATGACATCCCCAGTGATGTGGGGTTAAAGAGAAAATTCACTCCCGCAGCAAGAGAGATTAAAAAGAAGGGAGAGGGGGGGAAACACCTTTCTTGGGAATAGCTGATGTGGACGATGAGATTTTGAAGCGAGCGGGCACAGGGTGTCCTGCCAGCAGCATTTTTCTTTTTGATCACCCACCAAGACACCGCTTGGGACCGATTAGGAAATTGTGAATTATGCAAACTGCGTTGCTTGCAGCCAACTACCCAACTCTCCTCCCCCCACCCCCTCGCCCCCAATCTCTGTTGGCAACCATCCAGTGCTGGGATTCAGCTGGTTTGCACCACTTCGGCGGAACCCGTAGGTCATTTTTTGTGGCCCAGGCCCAGAATGGACTTCTGGAATCGGCATCTACTCAGAGAACCGGTTGTTCACCTATTTGAATCCCACCACTGTAGATAGATAGATAGATAGATAGATAGATAGATAGATAGATAGATAGATAGATAGATAGATAGATAGATAGATAGATAGATAGATAGATAGATAGATAGACAGACAGAGACAGACAGAGACAGACAGACAGATAAGAGATGATAGACAGATAGCAATATAGAGATAGATAGATAGATAGACAGACAGATAGATAGACAGATAAGAGAGAGATGATAGACAGCAAGATAGATAGATAGATAGATAGATAGATAGATAGATAGATAGATAGATAGATAGATAGGTAGGTAGGTAGGTAGGTAGGTAGGTAGGTAGGTAGGTAGGTAGGTAGGCGGTGGGATTCAGCCAGTTCGCACCACTTCAACAGAACCAGTAGCTAATTCTTTGTTTCCCAGGCCCAGAATGGACTTCCGGAAGCGGCATCCACACAGAGAACCAGTTCTTCACCTATTTGAATCCCACCACTGTAGGTAGGTAGGTAGGTAGGTAAGTAGGCAGGCAGGTAGGCAGGCAGGCTTCTGAATCCAAATGCACAGTTTCTTTATCATTTATTCTTACCTTGCTTTTCCGCTAGGCCCCCAGGGGTCTTCAAACTTGGCCCTTTTACGACTTGTGGACTTCAACTCCCAGAATTCCTCAGCCAGGTACTCTGGCTTGTGGACTTCAACTCCCAGAATTCCTCAGCCAGCCTCCATTTTGTTTGTTAGATTTAAGACGGGGGTCTTCAAACTTGGCCCCTTTTATGACTTGTGGACTTCAGCCCCCAGAATTCCTAAGCCAGGCACTCTGGCTTGTGGACTTCAGCTCCCAGAATTCCTCAGCCAGCGTGCCTGGCTGAAGAATTCTGGGCGTTGAAGTCCACAAGTCATAAAAGGGCCAAGTTTGAAGACCCCTGCTCTAGGCTAATGAGGGGGGGGGGTTTCTTTCATTATGTAAAAAGAAAAAAAGACACGAAATATGACAAGTAGCCGAACAATTACCACACACTTTTTCTAACCCTGTGTTCCGTCCTAGCGATAGTACCTCTGGCTCTGATGCTCGCCCCTTGTAAATCCCTGCCTCCTACTCCTTGTAGAGATCACAGGCGCTTTACTCCGTCTGCTATTACACAGCAAAGTTTTCTCCGGCACGTAGACTCCTTTCTGAGGAAAAGCCAAGCATTTGCTGACTTTGCTCTCAGAGAATGTGAACGACAGCTTTGGCTTGAAAAGCTGAAGTCTCTGCCAGAACAGCAAAGAGTCCGAGCATCATCGGAGAAGATGACCTTGAAACAAACCAACCAACAAACAAACCGGGATGTGGGTCAAGGCATTCATGATTGGCCTGACCTTCAAGGGATGGAAGGCCACAAGCAGGAACCGGGCTACTAAATGATAATCCTCTTTTTTATGAGGTCGGTTTGGTCAGGGTGACTCAGTCCCAGCAGCCTTGGGAACAGCGGAACATGCTGGCGAGCTGGATTGTGGATTTCAGAGGCGTCAGTGTTCACAAAGATGCAAGTTAATACCTTTGGATAATGGAATGACACAGATGGAAGAGACTTGGAAGCCTTCTAGTGCAACCCCCACTCAAGCAGGAGAACCTATACCATTCCAGACAAGTGGAGATGGAGCACCCAAATTTATCAGAATTTATGTTACTCTACCCAGATAATTATAGAACATAGAATAATAAAGCTGGAAGGGACCTTGGTGGTCTTCTAGTCCAACCCCCTGCTCAAGCAGGAGATTGTCTAAATGCTTGTCTAACCTCTTCTTAAAAACCTTCAGTGATGGAGCCTCTACAGCTTCTGAAGACAAAGCTGTTCCACTGGTTAATTGTCCTCACTGTTAGGAAGTCTCTCCTTAATTCCAGGTTGCTTCTCTCCTTGAGTAGTTTCCACCCCTTGTTTCTTGTCTTGCCTTCTGGTGCTTTGGAGAATAGTTTGACCCCCTCTTCTTTGTGGCAGCCTTTCAAATACTGGAAGACCTCTTGTTCAGATGTCCTCCAAATGGAGAACCAGCATCTCTGAACGTCATCTCTGCTAGCTTGTTCGTCTTCAGCTGCGCTCCTAAAAGAAACAACCTCTCTGAAGGTCACCTGTCCTACAAATTTGCTAGCTCGGTCATTCTTGCTCAGATGTTCTCCAGAGATGACGGAGATCAAGTTGCCAAGCTGAGCCAGAATGATTGACCTCTCCTATTTCAAGACAATTAGGTGATGGCTGTAATCATGGCGTTCGGCAGGTTCCCTTATTGTGCTAAGCCAATGTTTGTTAATCATGGCTTAGAAACAGGGAATTGAAGACCACAGATCTTGAGGTGGAGAGGGAGGTTTTTAATTGGGCTGATGAAAGAGGGAAATAAGGGTGGGTTGGTTATAAAGATGCAATTAGATATTAGCCTTATTAAGAGAAATAGGTAGCCCTCGGCTTTTAATTTAACGACTGCTGGAAGATACTGGAGGCACAAAGATACATCGAGGCAACCACCACATTGCATGCTGTGAGGAACCTGTGAGTAAAGGATATTGTAATATCACTGCTCTCCTGCGCTCTGTGGCCTGACTCATCCCTTTAGAGAAAGAGAGATGCTACATTTATATAAATTGGCTAATTGCAGAGATTTACAGGGTATTTTGGATGATAGATAATAGATAATAGAGTTGGAAGGGACCTTGGAGGTCTTCTAGTCCAACCCCCTTCTCAGGCATATTATTAATAAAAATAATAATAAAAATAATAATAGGAAGAAGACAATTGCCCAGAAATGCCAAGCATTCGGGCACACACACAGACACACACCCTTTTTAAAAAGGCAACAGATGGCAACCACTTAAAAAAAATGAGTTTGCAAATCAATCGATTAAAAAAACTTAGCCAGCAAAAAATAATAATAATAATAATGCACAAATTTGGGTCATCTGCTGGGAAACGAGCACCCTCCCCCTTTAACGTGTGACTTTCTTTTCTGCTTGAACTGACTTCAACCTTGACAAACCACTTCTGGGTTTGTAAGAAAAAAAGAGAGAGAGAGAGAAAAAACCCCGACAAGCCTGGAACTGTGAAACCAGCAGACTCTGAAGGCTTCTCAACGGAGACGGTGCAAGTGTGGATGTGGAGGAGGATGCGAAACGGAAGAAAGAACAAGCTGAGCCAAAAAGCATCTTTTTTAGAGAGCTGTGAAAAGCACCTCTGAATAAACAAAGTTAACTGTTTTCTCACAGACGTTTCTTGACCCAACTAGGTAAGATCAACAGTGTTAGAAGGGAGGAGGAAGGAGGAAGGAAGGAAGGAAGGAAGGAAGGAAGGAAGGAAGGAAGGAAGGAAGGAAGGAAGGGGAGGAGGAGGAGGAGGGAGAAGAAGAAGAAGAAGAAGAAGAAGAAGAAGAAGAAGAAGAAGAAGAAGAAGAAGAAGAAGAAGAAGAAGAAGAAGAAGAAGAAGAAGAAGAAGAAGAAGAAGAAGAAGAAGAAGAAGAAGAAGAAGAAGAAGAAGAAGAAGAGACTGTAGGGTCCCTGGTGCTCTCTGAGCTTTGTGGTTTCCTCGCAGATGTTTCATGACAAAACTAGGTGACATTATCAGTGCTAGAAGGGAGGAGGAGGGGGGAGTAAGAGGAGGAGGAGGAGGACGAGGACGACGACTGTGGGGTCCTTGGTGCTCTCAGAGCTTGGCAGTTTCCTTGCAGATGTTTCTTGACCCAACTAGGCAACATCATCAGTGCTAGAAGGGAGTGGGCTTTGATCTCTGTTCATATACAAGTGGCTTCCCTATCAGTCTTGGAGGGGGGGGGCTCTTGCTGGTTCCTTGATGAGGCCGTTTACTGTTTGATTGTTTGTTTGAGTTTGTCTGACTTGATTGGGGCACCGTTTACAGCTTGATTGTTGGTCTAATATTGATCTCGGTGTTCATCTCTGCTTATCTCAGTGTTGATTGTGGCAAGGAGGTGTTGTGGTCTTTTAGTTACCAACACTGACAGGGCAAGCTGCTGGTAAATAAACGGGGAACAAACCACACTCCCTTCCAGCACTGATGATGTTACCTAGTTGGGTCATGAAATGTCTGGAAGCAAGCTCAGAGCACCAAGGACCCCACAGTTCTCTTCCTCCTCTTCCTCTTCCTCCTCCTCCTCCTCCTCCTCCTCCTCCTCCTCCTCTTCTTCTTCTTCTTCTTCTTCTTCTTCTTCATCATCTTCTTCTTCCTCCTCCCCCTCCTAGCACTGATGATGTTATCTAGTTGGGTCATGAAATGTCTGGAAGATAACCACCAAGCTCAGAGAGCACCAAGGACCCCAAAGTTCTCCTCCTCCTCCTCCTCCTCCTCTTCTTCTTCTTCTTCTTCTTCTTCTTCTTCTTCTTCTTCTTCTTCTTCTTCTTCTTCTTCTTCTTCTTCTTCTTCCTCCTCCTCCTCCTCCTCAAACTACACTTTCTTGTAGCACTGATAGTATTACGTAGTTGGGTCATGAAACGTCTGCAAGAAAACCACCAAGCTCAGAGATCACCAAGGATGCCACAGTCTTCCTCCTCCTCCTCCTCCTCCTCCTCCTCCTCCTCCTCCTCCTCCTCCTCCTCCTCCTCCTCCTCCTCCTCCTGCACTCTACAAACCCCACTCCCTTCTAGCACTGATGATATGACCTAGTTGGGTCAAGCTTGAGTTACAAACACCCTCTTCTACCGTTACCCTTGTCCAACTTGGCAAGCCCCCGTGCTTCTCACCCAGCTTCTGAAGAAACATCTCCACTCTTTCGCTTGGGTCTGTGACGCCCCTGCCTAGGTGAACCAAAAAGAGCAGACCGACCCAGAGGCCTTGAGACCCCAGCCCCTCTGACATTCTCCACCTTAAAACCCAAACCAACAGGTCTCAGCAGCTTGAACAGGAGGGCTTTCATTATCACTATTTCCTGGCTTTGTCAACTTGTTTTATTTTTATTTTATTTTATTTATTTGTGCAGCAGAGCACAGCCAGGCAACTCCTAGCTTTTGCAAGGTGCTTGGAAAAGATTAAAGCAAATCTTGGCTGACCGACCGGGCCACATTCTCTGTTTTTACAGATGGTTTGGCCATCTTCTGCATTAAGAGTGGGGTGGGGTGGGGGTGGGGAGATCTTATTAGCAAAAAACAGCGTCTCTCATCTCTCGGAGGGTTTGAGAAAGGCGAATCAACACAAAAGGGCTGGGAGGAATTTGTGGTCCTGTGTGTTTGTGGCCCTTCTGAGTTCAAACAAGAAGGTAAGAAAGGAAGATTGGACAAATGAATCTGGGTTAAACAGATCAATCTGGATTTCAAACGGCAGGGTGTTTTTCTCATCTGTTTTTTGTTGTTGTTGTTCTTGTTGAAGATGCCAGAATAGAATAGAATAGAATAGAATAGAATAGAATAGAATAGAATAGAATAGAATAGAATAGAATAGAATAGAATAGAATAGAATAGAAAATATGGAATGGACTAGAAATAGAATATGGAATGGAATAGAATAGAATATATGGAATGGACTTGAAATAAAATAGAATATGGATTAGAATGGAATGGAATGGAATGGAATGGAATAGAATAGAATAGAATAGAATAGAATTCTTATCTTCTTGATGAGATGAGATGATGAGATAAGATAAGATAAGATAAGATAAGATAAGATAAGATAAGATAAGATAAGATAACCTTTATTGTCATTTTTTTACTGTGGGCACACTGGCACACATTAAAAATGAAATTCTGTTGCCTGCTCTCAAACACCGACATAACACACATATAAACATGCTATATACATGCCTACGTACATACTTCTGCCAAGGCCTCTTAATTGGGGGCAAAGGGACAGGGGGAGGAGTTAATTGCAAACCTGCTTTGAAGATGGATGTGTAAACTCAAGATTAGGTGGGGAATGCAAAGCATCTGAGGACTTCTTGGATCTTGGAGGACTTGCACACACATTCTTCCCCCCTGCTCTGGTCAGCAACACTTTGAATACGCTCTTAGGAATGTGGACTTTCTCCCCACTAGTTGGCCATTGATTTGTGTGCCAAATTTGAGCTCAATAGCTATCAGGTTTCCTCACATTGTCTCTGCCCTCAACTTCAGCTGTTCTTCTGGCCTCCTGGATGGAATCAAGACCTCATGAAGTGTTAACACCACTTTATAATGCCTTTGGAATATTGCATCCGGTTTTGGTGGCCCCGATGTGCATAGAAGAGCAACAAAGAGGATTAGGGGACTGGAGGCTACATCATATCAAGAACGGTTGCTGGAATTGAATTAGAATCGGAATAGAGCTGGAAGGGACCTTGGAGGTCCTCCAGTCCAGCCCTCTGCTCAAGCAGGAGACCCCATATCATTTCAGACAAGTGGCTGTCCAGTCTCTTCTTAAAAACCTTGAGTGATGAAGCACCCACAATGTCTGAAGGCAAAGCTTTCCACTGGTTGATTGTCCTCACTGTCAGCAAGTTTCTCCTTAATTCCAGGTTGCTTCTCTCTCTGATCAGTTTCCAACCATTGTTTCTCATCCATCCTTCTGGTGCTTTGGGGAATAACCTGACCCCCTCTTCTTTGGGGCAGTCCTTCAAATACTGGAATATTGATATCATGTCTCCCCCCCCCCCACTGTCCTTCTTTTCTCTAGACTGGCCATTCTCAAATGCTGCAACAGTTCTTCATAATGTTTTATAATTGGGTATAGCATAGAATCCCACAGGGCTGCAAGAAACTTTGGGGGTCTTCTAATCCAGCCCCCTGCCCCAGGAGTCCTTATATCATCCTGGTCTAATGGTTTTCCAATCTTTTCTTGAAAATCTCCAGTGATGGAGCCCCCGCTAAGCATAAGCCTTATGAAGAAAATAATGTACTAGTCAGTTATATTTTATTCTCTTTTCCTTCCTCAATCCCCAGAAAAAGATGTTTGCAAGTGTCGCTGGAGCAAGCAACACTCAGAGGATGTTAAGGCAGCCCCCCCTCGTCCCTGTTGCATCATTTATTCCGGAATCCATCAATCCAAACATCACTGTCATTGATGAGAGAAGAAGGATATTGGGTATGTCTAGTCTAGTGAAAAAAGGGACTGGGGGCGACATGATAGCAGTCTTCCAGTATCTCAGGGGTTGCCACAAAGAAGAGGGGATCAACTTATTCTCCAAAGCATCTGAAGGCAGGTCAAGAAGCATCGGGTGGAAACTAATCAAGGAGAGAAGCAACCTGGAACTAAGGAGAAACTTCCTAACAGTGAGGACAGTAAACCAGTGGAATATCTTCCCTCCAGAAGTTGTGGGTGCTCCATCACTGGAGGTTTTTAAGAAGAGCCTGGACAGTCACTCGCCTGAAATGGTATAGTGTCTCCTGCTTGAGCAAGGGGTTGGACTAGAAGACCTCCAAGGTCCCGTCCAGCTCTATTCTGATTCTGATTCAACCTGTTCTCCAAAGCGCCTGAAGGCAGGACAAGAAGCAACGGGTGGAAACTAACCAAGGAGAGAAGCAACCTAGAACTAAGGAGAAATTTACTGACAGTGAGAACAATTAACCAGTAGAACAACCTGCCTCCAGAAGCAGTAAATGCTCCAACACTGGAAGTTTTTAAGAAGAGACTGGACAGCCATTTGTCTGAAATGATATAGGGTTCCTGCCTGAGCAGGGGTTGGACTAGATGACCTCCAAGATCCCTTCCAACTCTGTTATTCTGTTATCTCCCACATGATAGCAGTGTTCCAATATCTCAGGGGCTGCCCCAAAGAAGAGGGAGTCGAGCTATTCTCCAAAGTGCCTGAACGTAGGACAAGAAGCAACGGATGGAAACGAATCAAGGAGAGAAGCAACCTGGAATTAACGAGAAACTTCCTGACAGTTAGAACAATTAAACAGTGGAATGGCATGCCTTCAGAAATTTGGCTACACTGGAGGTTTTTAAGAAGAGATTGGACAACCACTTGTCTCAAATGATAAGAGGCTTTCAGGCCTGAGCTGGGGGTTGGACTGGAAGACCTCCAAGGTCCCTTCCAACTGACCATTCTGTCATTCTTTGGGCCGGAGTGACCGTCCAGAAGCGTTCCAAGTCAGATCCTTGGTCTACCTGCAAAGAGGTCTGCTGAAGTTCTTCCTTCTTTCATTTCAATAAGATCCCAGAAATCTGCAACTGATCCTACCGATCTAGGAATTCTGGCGGTTGTGATCCCACACACGCATCTGGTAGCCATCCCTTGGGAGAAAAGACTGTTCTACATGACGTTGGTTTGGGCGTCCTGCAAAGCTGCAGTTTGTCAGTTTTATTGAATTTGGCTCAGTGTTTACCAGCCATAAATCACATTATGGCTTTGTGGGATGTGTGAACTGTGTCTACGCAGCTATCCTGAGAGTGAGGGAAGTCTGTTGAAGACTTTTTGCAAAAAAAAAAAAAGTCTGTTTTACACCACAAAATAGGAGGAAAACATTTGGAAATGATGTCCAGAGAGAGAGAGAGACGTGACTAAAAGGTTTCAAAGCATGTGCCATAAATGGAGAAAATGGAGTTTCTCTTCTCTTTACGGATAAAGTCTTTTAGCGATGGACTGAAGACGGGCAGAAAAATGGCACGGAGAACTTCCTGTGAGAAGATGGTGGAGGTGAACACCGGTTGAATGTCTTCTATAAGAATAATGATGACGATAAAGTTGGAAGGGACCTTGGAGGTCATCTAGTCCAACCCCCTGCTCAGGCAGGAAACCCTATTCCATTTCGGACAAATGGCTGTCCAGTCTCTTCTTAAAAACTTCCAGTGTTGGAGCATTCACCGCTTCTGGAGGCAGGTTTTTCCACTGGTTAATTGTTCTAACTGTCAGGAAGTTTCTACTTAGTTCTAAATTGCTTCTTTCTTTGGTTAGTTTCCACCCGTTACTTCTTGTCCTCCCTTCAGGGGCTTTGGAGAATAGCTTGACTCCGTCTTCTTTGGGGCAGCCCCTGAGATACTGGAAGACTGCTATCGTGTCCCCCCTTGTCCTTCTCTTCGTTAAACTAGACAGACCCAATTCTAGCAACTGTTCCTTATATGTTTTAGCCTCTTGAGGAATGGCTTCACGTGTGATGCTTTTATGACTAGCTATGGGTGAAGATGACCACATGGGACCTTCATCACCTTCATCAGACAATCTTGGCATTCTAGTTACCAGAGAATAATTGTCAGAGGAAATGTAATAAACTAATAAAATGGGAATCCCAAAGTTGCTTTTTCAGGAGGCAACTGGACGTCCTTGTTTTTCTTTGAAGACGTTTCGCTTTTCATCCAAGAAGCTTCTTCAGCTCTGACTGAATGCTGGGGAGTTGATGGACCATCATAGTCAGAGCTGAAGAAGCTTCATGGATGAGAAGCAAAACGTCTTCAAAGAAAAACAAGAAAGAGCAACAAAGATGATTAGGAGACTGGAGGCTAAAACATATAAGGAACGGTTGCTGGAATTGAGCATGTCTAGTTTAATGAAGAGAAGGACGAGGGTGGACAGGATAGCAGTCTTCCAATATCTCAGGGGCTGCCCCAAAGAAGAGGCAGTCAAGCTATTCTCCAAAGCACCTGAGGGCAGGAGAAGAAGCAACGGATGAAAACTGATCAAGGAGAGAAGCAACCTGGAACTAAGGAGAAATTTCCTGACAGTCAGAACAATTAACCAGTGGAACAACCTGCCTCCAGAAGCGGTGAATGCTCCAACACTGGAAGTTTTTAAGAAGAGACTGGACAGCCATTTGTCCGAAATGGTATAGGGCTTCCTGCCTGAGCAGGGGGTTGGACTAGATGACCTCCAAGGTCCTATCCAACTTTATTACTACTACTACTATTATTATTATATGGATCATCGCACAGTCAGCCAGATGTTCAGACTGGATTTGGCATTTTGTCTACCTATCGAGTCCTTACCCAGGACCTGGGATAGGCAGATGTGGATGTTTGATGGTATTACAGATATCGTCGCAGGATGGAAGCAGTTCCTAGTAAGGCCGCCTTTTGCAATTGGACTAATGGCGAATTTGTCAATGCCAATGGTGTTCAAGTGGTGCTCCAGTTGTTTTGGGATTGCACCCAAGGAGCCTATTACTATTGGTACTACCCTTGCTTGCTTTTGCCACAGTCTTTCTATTTCTATTTGTAGGTCTTTGTATTTTGTTATCTTCTCCAGTTCTTTCTCGTTCTATTCTGCTGTCTCCACTATCCAGACTTTTTTGTCTTTCTTCTTCTTCTTCTTCTTCTTCTTCTTCTTCTTCTTCTTCTTCTTCTTCTTCTTCTTCTTCTTCTTCTTCTTCTTCTTCTTCTTCTTCTTCTTCTTCTTCTTCTTCTTCTTCTTCTTCATCTTCTTCTTCTCCTTTGAGACAAGCATGACCTGGGTTAACTGAGAATCTCCATAGACAAATGAAATGGGAAGTTTCTATTTGCTATACAAATAGTCCCTCAACGTACGACCAATGTTACGAGCCCCAATGTTGTTAAGTGAGACATTTTTATGCCTTTCTTGCCACCCTTGTCTTTGCTTGTCAGAAGGTCGCAAAAGGGGATCACCTGACCCCGGGACACTGCAGCCCGTCATAAATAGGAGTCTGATTTTCGACTACACGACCATGGGGATGCTGCAACAGTCATAAGCGTGCAAGAGTGCAAGTTGCTTTTTTTCAACGCCATTGTGACTTTGAACGGTCACTAAATGAACTGTTGTAAGTCGAGGACTACCTGTATTGGAACGATAATTCTTTTTTTAATTATTATTATTAAATTGGAACTTGAAAACCTCTCATCTCTCATAGAGCTACCCTTCTTCCCACCGACCCGAGTGTTGATTTTTATTTTTGCGAGTTGCCGTGCGTTTCGTTTGATTCTTTTCTCCTCTTTCTTTTTCTATTAATTGCTCAATTAGTATTTATTCACTGCTTAGCGGCTATTCTTTATTATTCTTTATTAATATTGTATTGATTCAGGGTTTGCAGAAGGATTTTGTTTTTAACTCTCTGTGGAGTTGGAGCATTCTGGGGAGAGAGAGTGAGAGAGAGAGAAAAAGATTAATCCACCAGCTTCTTAAGATTTATGAGCCCGTTTCCTTTTTTTTTTCTTTTTTAATTGTTACTGGGGGATTTTTTTTCTCTTTTTTTTCTTTTTTCTTTAATCTTCTGCTGATCTGCTGGCTTCCCTTTCACCTCTCCAGTGATGAATCATTTCACGGCTGGCTTTGGCTGTTGTGATTCACAACGATGCTACCAAGGACATAAAAATGCAGCCCAAAACTGAGACTCCGTGACGCGCGGCTGTGTCTGCGTGTGTGTGAAACCTTTGGATGAAATGAAAATGCAGCAGGGTATTTCGAGAAAGAAAAAGAAAAAAAGAGAAGCCCCTGGCAGAAATAAGGCTTTGTGCTTTTCTTTTACCTGCTCAGACAAAACAACATGTTTGCACAATATCTGACCTGCTTATTAAGATCCAGAATGGCGCCATCTTAAATTATGGCTAAAAGCCTCATTTTAGTCAATTTAGTCTAATTGTGTTGGAAAGGACCTTGGAGGTCATCTAGTCCAACCCCCTGCTCAGGCAGGAGACTCTACACCATTTCGGACAAATGGACATCCAATCTCTTCTTAAAAACTTCCAGTGTTGGAGCATTCACCGCTTCTGGAGGCAGGTTGTTCCACTGATTAATTGTTCTATCTGCCAGGAAATTTCTCCTTAGTTCTAGGTTGCTCTCTCCTTGATGAGTTTCCATCCATTGTCCATCCTTCCTTCCTTCCTTCCTTCCTTCCTTCCTTCCTTCCTTCCTTCCTTCCTTCCTTCCTTCCTTCCTTCCTTCCTTCCTTCCTTCCTTCTTTTCACCCTCCCTCCCTCCTTAGTTCCAGGTTGCTTCTCTTGCCTTCAGGTGCTTTGGAGAACAGCTTGACTCCCTCTTTCTTTGGGGCAGCCCCTGAGATACTGGAACACTGCTATCATGTCCCCCCTCATCCTTCTCTTCATTAAACTAGACATACCCAATTCCAGCAACCGTTCCTTATATATTTTAGCCTCCAGTCCCTAACAACTGCTCCACTTATGACTGTCGGAACATCCCCATAGTCAAAATTCAGATGCTTGGGCTGTGTTTGCCACGGTTGCGTTATCCTGGGGTCACATGATGCCGTTTGTGATCTTCACACCAGCTTCTGACCAGCAATGCCAGTGGGGGAAATCCAGATTCGCTTAATGACCTCGGGATTCACTTAACAACAGTGGCAAAATAAAGGCACAACATCAGGCATGACTCAGTCAAGAACCGCTTTGCTTAGTAACAGAAATTCCCGTCGCTGAAGATCGAATTCCACATCCTCTAGAAGCTGGGATGGTTTTATCAGAATCTAGTAGTCAGAAGAGAGCTGGAAGGGACCTTGGAGGTAGTAATAATAGTAATAATAGTAATAGTAATAATAGTAATAATAGTAATAGTAATAGTAATAATAATAATAATAATAATAATAATAATAATAATAATAATAATAATAATAATAATAATAATAAAAAAGTCCAACCCTGTGCTCAGGCAGGAAACCCTACACCATTTCATACAAATGGCTGTCCAGTCTCTTCTTAAAAACTTCCAGTGTTGGAGCGTTCACCGCTTCTGGAGGCAGGTGGTTCCACTGGTTAATTGTCCTCTAGTCCAGCCCCCCTGCTCAAGCAGGAGAAACCAGCATCAGGTCAAAAGGTGAAAGGAGGAACATATCAACTGCTTCTGCAGCCTGTTGAGAAAAACCACGATCTTTCCTTAAACCGTTGAAGTAGGTGATTCACACCCACCCCGGAAAACAGAACGGGCTGTGAGTCACCACGTGTAGCATTCGCAGAAAGGAAAGTCAGCTTGCTGCGCGGTGTGTTGTGTAGCACTGTGCGGGGTGTGCAGCAGAAGCAGACCTTGAAACTGACCCCGGCTTGATCAGGGCTGCGGCATCGCAGGAAGAGATGGGACAGTCACAGGATCAGGTTTCCTGCCCCAGCAGGCGGATGGACTAGAAGACCTCCCAGGTCCCTTCCACCACAATTCACTTCATGACCACGGGGGGGGGGGAGAAAGCCGTCAAATCGGACGTGACTCCCTTAACAACTTGCCTCGCTTAGCGACAGACATTCCAGTCTCGAGTGTGGTCGCGGTAGCGTTTCTCTAACGTTAGGGTTATCCCTGAGTGATTTGGGGGCTCGTATACATGTAGTCCTTGACTTTGTTTAGTGACTGTTCAAAGGGACTTGGGACTGTTTTTCACACTTACGACCACTGCAGCATCGCCGCGGTCACATGATCAAAGTTCAAAGGCTTGGCAACTGTCATGTACTTACGACAGTTGCAGCGTCCCAAAGTCACGTGATTCTCCTTTGGCCAACTTCTGACCGACAAAGTCCAGATTCACTTAAGCACTGGCTTCCCAACTTAACAAGTGCGGTGATTCACTGAACAACGTTGACCAGCCGGGCCGTAAAGCGGGGCGAAATTCACTTAACGACGGTCTCGCTCAGCTTGACTGTGGCCGTAAGTCAAGGACCGCCTGTAGCTCAGTGCGTCTTCAGTGGATTAACCAGCACGGTTCCCATGTCATCCCCCCCCCAACAGATTAACCAGGATGGAAATTAACCAGGCTTAGCCTGGCCTATCGGAGGAGACAGATGGTCCCACCGGATCAAGCTTGTGTCCTGCAGTTGATTCAAGGGTGGATCGGTTGCTTCCTTCCCTCTCTCCTCCCTTGAGACGGGCCCGGATCCTCTCCTTCTTCATCCTTGGCTCTTCTCCAAGGCAGAATCCATTTCAAAATGTTGTGTTGACGAAGAGGGGAAGCCATACTGGCTGGGCCAGAAATATTCCCCCTGGCAACAGCGGCTAGCCTTCTTTTCCTTTTTTCCTAATCTTTTTCGTCTCAGCTGCTGAGTCAAACGTTTTGGGTCCCAGCCAAATCCTTTCGGCGTGACCCAGAATACAAAACGTTTCTTTGGCTCTCCCTGGTGGCTTCTGCCGAGCGACGTTCAAGGGCAACAAGCCCGAGGAAGCAAAACGAGGGAAAGGAGATCTTTCTCGGAAGATCAACGGCGGTTTGGCCTGCGTGCGAGAAGGGATGCTCAGCCAGCAGGTCTGGCCTGGTCCGGTTCTTGCGGGCTCCTCTGCCAGGGCTCGTAAAACCATCAGGCGAGCTGATGGGCTGCAGAGGAGAGACTGGACCTGCTTGAGGAACATGGACATAAATGGGCCTCTGTTGGATTTCCAGATGCCTTTGGGGGATCAAAGAGGCAGCAAAAAGGGGTGGGCAAACTCAACTCCGAACAGCAAACAGCGGGCAGAGCAAACGTGGTGTCGCCTGCCATTTTGAGACATGCCAAATTTTGGCCCGTCCAGCTCACCTTTCCTTGGGAGGGTCCCGTGAGGGTTGATTGGTTTATGGCAGACATTTCATTGCCAAATTAGCTAACGTCATCAGTGACAGAAGGGAAGGGGGGGGGGGGTTTTGCAGAGAAGAGGAAGAGGGGGAGGGGAGGGGGAGGGAGGAGGAGGACTCTGATCCTTGGTGCTTTTTCTGAGCTTGGTTGTTTTCATGCAGACATTTCGTTACCCAACTAAGTAACGTCATCGGTAATAGAATGATAGAAGGGAGTGGGGTTTGTGGGGAGGAGGAGGAGGAAGAGGAGGAGGAAGAGGAGAAGGCCTATGGGGTACTTGGAGGAGGAGAAGAAGGAGATGAGGAAGAGGAACAGGACGAGGAGAAGGAGAAGGAGGTGGCCCATGGGGCCCTTGGTTATTTTCTTGCAGATGTTTCATAACCCAACTAGGGAACCAAATCAATGCTAGAAGGGAGTTGGGTTTCTGGAGTGGGAGGAGGAGGAGGAGGAGGAGGAGGAGGAGGAGGAGGAGGAAGAGGAGGAGGAGGAGGAGGAGGAGGAGGAAGAGGAGGAGGAGGAGGAGGAAGAGGAGGAGGAAGAGGAGGAGGAGGAGGAGGAGGAGGAGAAGGAAGAAGAGGAGGAGGAGAAGGAGGAAGAGGAGGAGAAAGAGGAGGAGGAGGAGGAGAAAGAGGAGGAGGAGGAGGAGAGGGAGGAGGACTCTGATCCTTGGTGCTCTCTGAGCGTGATTGTTTAAATGCAGACATTTCATTACCCAACTAAGTAACATCATCAGTAATAGAATGATAGAAGGGAGTGGGGTTTGTGGGGGGGAGGAGGAGGAGGAAGAGGAGGAGGAGGAAGAAGAGGGGGAGGAAGAAGAAGAAGAGGAGGAAGAGGACTATGAGTTGTTTGGTGCTCTCTGAGCTTGCTTGTTTTTAGCAGACATTTCATTACCCTACTAGGCAACATCATCAAAGTTAGAAGGGAGTCAGGTTCACTTTCTGTTTATAGAGACTAGTGCAGGGGTGTCAAACTGCCGTCCAGCAGGCCAGATGCCTCATGGTCAAAACCGCCCCCACCCCATTGCCAGCAATGGGAAAAAAGTCACAATACGTCGCGACACATCAGGTGATGTTTGACAACCCCTGTACTGGTGGCTTGCCAATGTTGGTGGGAGTTTCTGGGTGGTGTCTTGATTAGGCTGTTGTTTTCTGTGTTATTTTATTTTTCATCTGAGTTGATAGCTCCTTGATTAGGGGTGTTGTTCGCTGCTTGTAACTCTGATCGACCCAGATCTCTTTCAGTGGCCCTTATGCGCCTTACAGTGAGGCCTTTCCGCTCCCTTTCGTCACGGTCCTCCGTGTCTTGGGCAGAAGCAAATCTGCGCTTGTGCATCGTTTAAGATAACAGTCCCTTGAAGCTCTCTCGGTTGGATGGAGATCATTCATTTTGCAATTAATAATATTAATTTTACGGGGGCAATTGGCTGCGATAAAGGATCGTCCATTCATCAGGTCCTCCTAAGAGTCAAACTCTGGCAGATGTTTGCACAGAGCTTGAAATAAATAGGGAGGCAGTAAGGATGAGGTCATTATTGGCTAAAGCCAGAGATCCAAGGGTGGGAAGAACAATTTCCCAGCTGGAAGTCTGCGAACTCCACAAAGTTTCAGAGTAAGCAGAAGAATGGCATAACAAAGTTCCCAGATCTCTGTGAGTTTTTTCTCACACGCTGATCTCAGCCACTCTCCTTTCTGGCTGAAGCCATGTGTTCCTTTAAAAAAACAAAACAAAACTGGAAAGATGGTGTCACGGTGTGAAAATTAAATGGTGTGTCTGGAGATCACCTCTTGCCCCCTTCCCAATGGGACGTAACAGAGTAAAGCAGAAGTACAGAGTTGGAAGGGATCTTAGAGGTCTTCTAGTCTAACCCCCTGCTTGAGTAGGACAGGAGGGAGAAGGAAGGAGAGAGAGAGAGAAAGCAAGCACAGATAAGGAGAAGGAGGAGAAGACTTAAACCTGTGTTCATCTGAGCCCAGCTGCCACCCAGCCGATAAGGAGGACATTTCTTTCAAGCCTAACTCAACAATTCAGCCCAGAACAAATTGCCCTAGTGGTCTCCTTTTAAGGTGACCAACTTTTTTACAATGAGAAGGAAGACACAAATAAATTGAAGAAAAAAAAGTGAGTCTAATGCAGTGGTTCTCAACCCTTTTAATGCCGCGACCCCAACTGGTGGTAAGTCGAGGACTACTCAACCGGTCGTAAGTCGAGGACTACTCAACTGGTGCAGCACCGTTTGCAGAATGGGACTTTTGGTGGGCTCAGCAAGGCAGAGACAGCCTGGACAATTCCTGTTGGCTTTTGAAAGCCACTAGAATTAGACTCTATTCAAGAGAGTCTCTTCTATTGGCTTTCAAAAGCCAATAGAATAAAAGGGAGTAGCAGAGCTAAGGAAAAGAGGGAAAAAATGGCGGACTGCGTAGTTTGGCGACCCCCGTGAAATGGTCGTTTGACCCCAAATGAGGTCCTGACCCACAGGTTGAGAACCACTGTTTTAAGGTGACCAACTTTTTTACAATGAGAAGGAGGACACAAATAAATTGAAGAAAAAAAAATGAATCTAATGCGTGCGTGTATGCCGTGTCGTGTTTCGGTAAGAAGTAAACAAAGTCACTTGCGTGCGGCGCACTCTTGCGCGTGGCGCACTCTGGTGCGCGGTGCACTCTCTCAAAACAATTCTCCTTTGCGGAGCGCATG
Organism: Crotalus adamanteus; assembly: GCA_039797435.1. NCBI lineage: Eukaryota > Metazoa > Chordata > Lepidosauria > Squamata > Viperidae > Crotalus > Crotalus adamanteus. Next base: position 4,666,983 of record CM077933.1, on the reverse strand, counting down.
CGTCTCATAATCGCGTCTCGCCGCACTGTACCGAGCCTTGACGAATTGTCATGTCAAATACAAATTCGTCACATCACACGCAACGGATCGGATGGGCATCGATCGAATATGGAGATTTACAGATTTTAGTCTTCAGATATCGAAAAGGAGGACATGTAGGAGGACACTTTTCGAGACAGAACTTACAAAAGGAGGACTGTCCTCCCTAAAGGAGGACGGTTGGTCACCTTACTCCTTTCCTCTCCAGGTAACCAAAGGAATTGCTCGACTCTTTTGCCTGTGGAGAGTTGCCGATTGAACACTTCTCCGGTCGTGAAATAAAGGAGCCCTGAAAAGAGACAGAGGCTTCCTTCGTGTGAGGGACACGCAACTCAGATGCCATCCGAGAAGAGCCTCCCGCCACGGGTGGAATCCCAGGTGCTACTGAAAGATCACCTGGAGACCAGATGTCAGACTTAAGAAGGGGGGAGACCATGGAGTTGAGCTCTAATGTCTTGCTTTGAACACCCTTTGAGCTACGAAACCGAAGACAGGGACCAATCTGTTCCCGGAACAGCTCCTCATCTGCCAGAGGTAACCCCAAATTAAGTTCGGAGTTATCTTGGGTAGACTTGGGTAGATTTGAGAATTGAGAAACCTCTGCCCATCCCTTTGGAGAGCTGGTTCCACAAAGTGCAAGTGGGAGAACTCACTCTACCTTGCTCAACAAACTGGGATTGTTGTGGTTAGGGCAGGGGTAGGCAACCTTGGCCCCCTTCATGACTTGTGGACTTCAACTCCCAGAATTCCTGAGCCAGCCTGGCTCAGCTTGGAAACCTCTCCCTTTCCCCTCAGCGTGGCTGGCTCAGGGATTCTGGGAGTTGAAGTCCTCGAGTCATAAAAGAGCCAAGGTGGCCTACCACTGGTATAGGGCAAGGGGTAGGCAACCTTGACTCTTTTATGACTCGTGGACTTCAACTCCCAGAATTCCTGAGCCAGCATGAGGGAACTATGGCCCCCTCATGACTCGTGGACTTCAACTCCCAGAATTCCTGAGCCAGCATGAGGGAAACTTTGGCCCCCTCATGACTTGTGGACTTCAACTCCCAGAATTCCTGAGCCAGCATGGCTCAGTTTGGAAACCTCTCCCTTTCCCCTCAGCATGGGTGGCTCAGGAATTCTGGGAGTTGAAGTCCATGAGTCATAAAAGAGTCAAGGTTGCCTACCCCTGGGTTAGGGTATTGTGTGAATGTCACTCAGATTTCACTCTAGCGACATTGTTCCTCAAGTGTGATAGCTCTTTAACCAAACCCATTGGGATTTGACCAATTTTTCCAAAATAATCCCAGGCCAATCAATTTGATGAGGGTTCCTCCTCCTCCTCCTCCTCCTCCTCCTCCTCCTCCTCCTCCTCCTCCTCCTCCCCTTGTATATTTCATTTCTTCATGGTTTCGAAAACCAAGGATTTGGGTGGGGTATCCCCTCTGCCCCATCCCTCTTTCCTTCTTCTTTCTTTCGTGGAAAAGGTTCCTTCATCCCAGCAAGGATTCTGTGTGTGCTTCCTTCTCTGTTCTAATTACAAGGTGCCTTAGTCACAGTAGGGTCTAGTAAATCTCCTTTTGTGATAATACACACAGTCCGCTGTGTGGCTTTCACAAGGAAGGAGGGGGGGGGAAGAGAATGTACTTTGATTCATTTCACACACACACACACACACACACACACACTGCTCCTAATTTCCATCACTCTGTCTCCTGAAAGTGCATTAATATTAGCAATGAGCCCCGAGACGTAGATCCATCTTCACAGAGATCTGAGAAAAATCAGATTTACTTGAAATTCTGAAGTGGGCAGAGCGACTCAGCGCCAGGCTTAAAAGGAAGTGCTAACCTTCCTTTCTTGAATGCTTGTTATTATTTGATTCTCCCCCACTCCAGCTGCGTTTTAGCACTCACTTCCTCTCCATTCTGCGCTTCCCCCCTCCCCAGTGGCGCACCAGAATGCCAAAAGGAACCGCTGATCAAAAGGGGAAGTTTATTCAAAAGTGTGCAGGTTCAGCAGCAGCCCTGTGAGTTCAGCAAGAGGGTAAGAATGCTCTGGGTTTTCATTTCATTTCCTTGCTTTTAAAAAGCATTTCCCCTTTTTCTACTTATCTGAGACCTTCCTTCCTTCCTCTCTCTCTCTCTCCTCTTCCTGCTTTCCTCCCTCCCTCCCTCTCTTCTCTTCCTTCCTTCCTTCCTCTCTTTCCTGCCTTCCTTCCTCCCTCTCTTCTTCCTCCTTCCCCTTCCCCTCTCCCTTCCTTCCTTCCTCCCTCCCTTCTTCCTCTCTCCCTCCCCTTCCCTCTCTCTCCTTCCTTCCTTCCTTCCTCTTTCCTGTCTTCCTTCCTCCCTCTCTTCTTCCTCTCTCCCTCCCCTTCCCCCTCTCCCCTTCCTTCCTTCCTCTCTCCTCTTCCTGCCTTCCTTCCTCCCTCCCTCCCCTCTTCTCTTCCTTCCTACCTTCCTCCCCCTCCCCTCCCCTTCTTTCCTTCCTTCCTTCCTTCCTCCCTCCCTCTTTCCCACTCTCCTTCCTTCTGTCCTTCCTTCCCTTCCTTCCCTCCCTCCCCCTCCCCTCCTCTTCTTTCTTTCCTTCCTCCCTTCCTCCCACTCTCCTTCCTTCCATCCTTCCTTCCCTCTCTCCCCCCTCCCCTCCCCTTCCTTTTTTCCTCCCTCCCTCCCTCCCTCCCTCCCACTCTCCTTCCTCCGTCCTTCCCTCCCCCCCTTCCTTCTTGCCTTCATGATACCGCTTCCTCCTCCTCCTATTTTCACCATTACAATGACCCTGCGAGGCATGTTGGGCTGAGAGAGAGAAAGAGGCTGGCCCGTTTTTCTTGCCTACGGCAAAGCTAGAACTCTCCGTCTCCTGGTTTCCAGTGTGCCGCCTTCGCCACTACACCAAATCACCTCTGGTTTCTCAGCCAGATACAGCCTCCGAGTCTGCAGTTCCATACCTCTTCATTCCTTCAATCCACGGATGCCTCTCCCCAGTCCCACCCTTATTAACTGACCCGAGAAGCAGGCAACTGGGCAGCCCCCTGGACCCCCAGGTTGCACATTGGGAAAGCTGTGCGCCGCTTGCGCCTGTGCCCGAGAACATTTCTCCTGGGCCCGGAACGACAGCATCCTCGTGTTTTCATTGTGACAAAGGACAACAGTGTCTTTGGCTTGTAAGCCTGACCTCAGACAGCCTGAGCAAAAAGGAGATCTGTTCTCGTTTTTTAGTACCCACCTCCCAAAACACAAAGCGCCGTTTATCGCACAAGTTGTCTTTTGTCAGGAGCTTCCCTGTAAAAAACAAAAACGAAAAACAAAACCCAGACAAAATCCAGAGTGGAGAAATTCGTTTGCAGCCCTATGTTGCTCAGAAAGACATCTCCGAGGGTGTAAGGGCACGTGGGGAGATGGGTTGAAGAGATGCTGGCTAGGACAGAAGTCCCCAACCTTTCGCGCACCAGGGACCGGTTCCATGGAGAGAGGTTTTTTCCGTGGACCGGAGGGGGCGTGGTTTTGTGTGCTGCCAGCATCTCGCGGATGGGGCTTTGCTTGTTTGTGCGGACCGGTTGCTGGCATGCCGCAATCCATTACCAGTCCATGGACCGCGGGTTGGGGACCCCTGGCCCAGGAATGAACAGATAAGAGTCCGCGTAGCCCACAGCTGTATAATGGGTGGAAAAAAAGCTCAGAAAATATCCTTTCTCGTTTCTCAGGCTATAAAGGAGACAGCGGGAGAATTGTACTTTCAGACTTGCAAGATTAATCTAGCTTCACAATAACAGAATAACAGTTGGAAGGGACCTTGGAGGTCTTCTAGTCCAGCCTACTCGAGGAGGAGACCCTATACTATTTCAGAGCAATGATTGTCGAATCTCTTTTTAAAAACTTCCAGTGATGGAGCACCCACAACTTCTGGAGGCAACTGCTGTTCCACTGGTTAATTGTTCCAACTGTCAAGAAATATCTCCTTAATTCCAGGTTCTTTATCTTGAACAAAATCAAGGCAGGGATTTCCTGAGTTTCTTCCTTGCCCATCCCTCTTTCTCCAGAGTCCAGATCATGTAATCTTTCATGGTTCTTTCATACCTTTCTCAAATAAATTCCTTTACACTCGCCTTTTAATTTGTGAATATATTTAGCTGCTGCTTCAGTCTAAGAAAGAAAAAAAAACAGCATGATTTTAAGAAACTGCAGATCTACCTTGGTATGCAAGCACCCTTCCTTCCTTCCTTCCTTCCTTCCTTCCTTCCTTCCTTCCTTCCTTCCTTCCTTCCTTCCTTCCTTCCTTCCTTCCTTTGAAGGAAGAGTCTTCATCATGGTTCAGTCCAAGCCAGGGATAAACAACATGGTGACTGCTCTAGGAAGAAGGTTGCAGTTTATTGAGGAGGAGAACCAGACCGGAAGATGGTTCTGGTAGAGAGAGGAGGAAAAAAGGGCTGAGCACATGTAGGGAGTAGGTTTTTATACCCTTTGGAGCCTTTTGTTTTGAGTTGTTGCCTGTTCCTGTGGCATGAACTTTGACCTGAGTCTGAGTGTGCTTTTCTGGTATTCTGATGGTGATGGGTTAATCCTAATATGACCACAGGTCATATCCTGTTTCCCTGGGGCTGGAGCTAATGACTCTTAGAGTTTGGGTGAGGTATGCAGCTTTTAGGTGTCTTTGTCTTCTTAATCTCCTAGTTTCAACCTTCCTGATGGCTTACATCTGCATTTGTACAGAGCTGGCTTCTGCTTGGGGGAGGCAGACTTGGGGCTATTAAGAAAAACTGGGCATGCTTTTCTGCTTCTTTAAGATCCTTTGAGGAAATATATTTTTCTGCCCTTTTACTATTTCCTTCTCTGGGAGACTGACTTCCCACACTTCCTTCCTTCCTTCCTTCCTTCCTTCCTTCCTTCCTTCCTTCCTTCCTTCCTTCCTTCCTTCCTTCCTTCTCCTCCTTTCTTTCTTTCTTTCTTTCTTTCTTTCTTTCTTTCTTTCTTTCTTTCCTTTCTCTCTCTCTCTCTCTCTCTCTCTCTCTCTCTCTCTCTCTCTGGGAGGGCTGTGGGGCACCTCCTTTCTCTGATAGGGAAAAACAAGGCGGGGGGGGGGCTAGCACTAGAGTTGGTGATCTCCTAAGAGGGAACCTCTTTGCAACCCAGTTGTCATCAGAATAGACCATGTAAATCCAGGTTGCAATGCTGGCCTAATCTTTCTGGCTTTCCTGATTTCTGCTCCTGCAGAGGACAAAGGCTTCCGGCTTTGATGCCTTTAATATTACCTTGCGTTCCATCAAACAAATAAAACACCCCTTACATCCTGGGTTTTCCCCTGGCTGCTCTCTCTCTCTCTCTCTCTCTCTCTCTCTGTATGTGTGTGTGTGTGTGTGTGTGTCCCCCTCTCTGTCCCTCCCTCTCTCTCTCTTTCTCCCTCTCTCACTCCCTCTCCTTCTCTCTCTCTCTCTCTGTATCTCTCTCTCTCTGTCCCTCCCTCTGTCCCTCCCTCTCTCTTTCTCCCTCTCTCACTCCCTCCCTCTCTCTCTCTCTCTCTCTCTCTCTCTCTCTCCCTGTGTCTCTCTCTGTCCCCCCTCTATCCCTCCATGTCTCTCTCTTTTTCCCTCTCTCACTCCCTCTCCTTCTCTCTCTTTCTCTGTGTCTCTCTCTGTCCCCCCCTCTGTCCCTCCCTCCCTCCCTCCCTCTCTCTCTCTCTCCACCTGCTTTGTGTATAAAAGAAGTCCTACGTGTCTCCACAGCTGCCTTTTCTCAAGAAATCCCCCGCAGGCTGCGGTCTATTTGTAGCTCAGCAGTTGATTCAGAACAAGAAGAAATCTCTCTCCCACCTCAGTCTGGGATCAAGGACAGGGACAATCAGAGCTTGAGTGCTTTCCCCCCAGAGGGCTTTTTGGCACAATTGGGTGGAAATTATTTTCAATTTAAGGGGTGGAGGAAATCAGGTCAGCCTTGAATTCGTTCTGGAGTCTGGAAATGTGTGTTATACCCAAAGGGGAACAGGAGATCGCCTCCTTTGAGCATTGCTCTGTTTTCATGGGTGTCGGCTTCTGGGTAATACAGGTGAGTCCTTGAGTTAAGACAGGGGTAGGCAACCTTGGCTCTTTTATGACTGGTGGACTTCAACTCCCAGAATTCCTGAGCCAGCCATGCTGAGGGGAAAGGGAGAGGTTTCCAAGCTCAGCCATGCTGACTCAGGAATTCTGGGAGCTGAAGTCCACCAGTCATGAAGGGGCCATAGTTCCCTCATGCTGGCTCAGGAATTCTGGGAGTTGAAGTCCATGAATCATAAAAGAGCCAAGATTGCCTACCCCTGTCCTAGGATGCCACTGAAGAACCCAATGTTGGGTTTAGACCAGGGGTAGGCAACCTTGGCTCTTTTATGACTAGTGGACTTCAACTCCCAGAATTCCTGAGCCAGCCATGCTGAGGGGAAAGGGAGAGGTTTCCAAGCTCAGCCATGGTGGCTCAGGAATTCTGGGAGTTGAAGTCCACCAGTCATAAAAGAGCCAAGGTTGCCTACCCCTGAGTTAGGACAACAGAGCCCAAAATTTCCATTCTTAAGTCAGACGTGTGTTAAGTGAGCTTTGCCCCATTTTGACGGCCTTTATCGCAAATGTCGTTCAGTGAATCGCTGCAGCTGGTAAATTAGTAACCCGGTTGTGAAGTGAACCGGGCTTCCCCCGTCGACTTTGTTCGTCGGGAGGTCGCAAAAGGGGATCACGCGATCCCGGGACACGGCAACGGTTGTAAGGGTGAGCTGGTTGCCAAGCGTCCGAATTTTGATCACACGACCCTGGGGATGCTGCAAAGGTCTTACCTGTGAAAAATGGGGTTCTAAGTCATTTTTTTTCTGTGCTGTTGTGACTTTGCATGGTGACTAAATGTTCACTGACAGTGAGGACAATCAAACAGTGGAACAGCTTGCCTCCAGAAATCGTGGGCGCTCCAGCACTGGAGATTTTTAGGAAGAGACTAATAGACATTCACCTGAGATGGTATAGGTCAGTGGTGGTGAACCTATGGCACGTGTGCCAAAGGGGGCACTCGGAGCCCTCTCTGTGGGCACGCACGCCTCGCTCTTTGGCTACGTTTTCGCAGGAAAAAGCCATTTCTCAAGCCCCTTCCTAGCCAAAACAAGCCTCCAGAGTGAGCACGCTGTTTTCAGCTTTGAATTATATCAAATCTGACACCAAAAACAGACTAACAGATGACCTGAGTGCTGCACGCGTGGCTCTCAAACTTACAAAATATGAGCCAAATTATCAGCATGCATACAGCAGCAAAAATCACATTAATTGTTCAAAAGCATGCCAAATGCAAACGTTTACCTTTCAGTAAAAAAGTTGTTTGTATCAGTGAAAGCTTTGTTATTGTGTTTTTTTTTAAAGACAAAATATGTTAGTGTATGAGTTGTTTTTTTCTAAACTAAACCTCCGTGTTCAGATTCAATTCCTGTGTGGGCACTTTGCGATAAACAAGTGGGTTTTGGGTTGTGGTTTGGGCACTCGGTCTCTAAAAGGTTCGCCATCACTGGTATAGGTTCTCCTACTTGAGCAGGGGGCTGGACTAGAACACCTCCAAGATCCCTTCCAGATCTATTCTATTCTGTTCTGTTCTGTTCTGTTCCGATCTCGAATGCAAAACTTTATTGAATACAGCATATTGACGCTGATGAATAGAAAACCAGCTCTGGCAATCTGGTGCCAGAACCATAAGTAAAAAAGAGTAAATCTTCCCTTCCCCCCTGACAGTCCAGGTCACATTGTCTAATTAGCCTTCAGACACTTGTTATGAGAAGAAAGTCTCTCCTCATCATAACATTTCTTGGATGACCTTGATTCCCATTTAGTTAGAATCAGCGGTGGGATTCAGCCGGTTTGCACTGGTTCGGCAGAACTGGTAGCTAATTTTTGCTACATTCGGAGAACGAGCTGGCTTCCAGAAGTCCATCTAGGCCTCGGAGGCCTCCCAGTCCTAGAACGGCCCGCCGGAAGTGCATGGATGCCACTTCCAGAAGTCTGTTCTAGGTCTCAGAGGTCTGGAGGAGGCCTCCCAGGCCTAGAACGACCCACCGGAAGTGCATGGATGCCACTCCCAGAAGTCCGTTCTAGGCCTCAGAGGCCTAGAGGAGGCCTCCCAGGGCTAGAACAGCCCACCGGAGGTGCATGGATGCCACTTTCAGAAGTCCGTTCTAGGCCTCGGAGGCCTAGAATGCCAGACTGGAAGTGCATGGATACCACTTCCAGAAGTCCGTTCTAGACCTCGGAGGCCGAAGCCTGCATCGAATAAGAGAACTGGTTGTTCAGATATTTGAATTCCACCACTGGTTAGGATCCACCTGTGCATTCCATCACCCCCTTCCCCCCTTGGTCTGTTGGCCAGCAAAAGAGCAACATGGCTGTCATAGCGTGAGCATGCTTTGTAGCTTGACACTACCTCTACCTCCCAGAGAACCAAAGAGGGTCCCTTCTGAAATCCTTCCCACACCCCTTTTCCTTCTCTGGGCTGAGATGTCTTTTATCTAACCTGTGCCCTAGCTGTCACTCCCAAGGTTATTCTCCCAGCCCATTGCCGCTTGCAATTGTTCCACACTAACACATCTCCAAAAGGCCCAGAGAGAAAAACAAGTGAAAAAATAGGGAGAAAGATGAAAAAAGGAAAAAAAAAAACAACCCTGAAAATCCAGAGGCCTGGGGCATTTTTATTTAGCTTCCTTTTTCGAGGAATGAAGGCAGACAAGGAAACCAGGTCAATAGCAGAAATGAAGTGAACTTGGCTGAACTGATGGGACTTCACTGGAGCAGAACAGAACAGAATAACAGAGTTGGAAGGGACCTTGGAGGTCATCTAGTCCAACCCCCTGCTCAGGCAGGAAATCCTATACCATTTCGGGCAAATGGCTGTCCAGTTTCTTCTTAAAAACTTCCAGTGTTGGCGCATTCACAACTTCTGGAGGCAGGTTGTTCCACTGGTTAATTGTTCTAACTGTCAGGAAGTTTCTCCTTAGTTCCAGGTTGCTTCTCTCCTTGATGAGTTTCCATCCGTTGCTTCTTGTCCTGCCTTCAGGGGCTTTGGAGAATAACTTGACTGCCTCTTCTTTGGGGCAGCCCCTGAGATACGGGAAGACTGCTATCCTGTCCCCCCTCATCCTTCTCTTCATTAAACTGGACATATCCAATTCAGCAACCGTTCTTTATATGTTTTAGCCTCCAGTCTTTTAATCATCTTGGTTACCCATCTTTGCACTTTCCCCCCAAAAGTCTCAGCATGTTTTTTGTAAAGTGATGACCAAAACTGGATGGAGGATTCCAGGTGTGGCCTTACTAAGCAGCAGTGAGGGTTTAGCTTCTCCTTCATTGCATCTCCGGTGGAGAAGCTGGAATGATGGTGTCTGTATTTTATTTTATTTTTAAGGGCATTTTGTGAACACCGAGTTTGCAGTCCAGACTGCGAAAGGAAATAACCCCAAGTTTTCCTGAAGTTTGTTTGTTCTTAAGAGTTTTGACCTTAAAAAAAAAAAAGCAAGGGTAAAGGAGAAGCACAGATATGTTTTTTTTTTCTATAATCATGCAGGTTCAGAATGAGAAATAGGCCATATATAGCTATGAAATGCACCAAGCCGAGCTGCTTTCGGTTCCTTCTTTGGCTGGGAGAAAAATGGGAAGATTTGTCAATGCAGGAACGCAGGCTTCTGAGGGGAGTAACAATCCACAGAAGGGAAGCGGTGCTTAATCCTTACTCCGAAGAAGGATGGCGTCCACCAAGGTGTAATTTAATTTTATAGGGTCAGATGAAAACCTGCCGGCCTCATCGATCATGGAGTGATCAATGGGAAGGCAAAGCCGGCCTAGGGATTAGATAAAAGGAAGGCTCTACACTCGGGTGCAGATTTTTGACCTCGTAATTTGTTAATTGCGTTGCCAGGAAGGGCGAGAACAAACTCGTGGTTTAGCCCAATTTGCATGGGGCTTTGCGTCTGTCCTCCACGGGCTTTGCAAGACCAGGAGAATGCAGGGCCTCTGCCCTCCTCAGCCATTCTTCCTCTAATGATGTATCCTTGAGTCAGGCCTAGTGACATATCGAAGTCCAGCAGACAGGTTCCTAGTCCTTATGGTGAACAGTAACTGCTAGGCCCAACAGGTTATGGTGAACAGTAACTGCTAGGTCCAGCAGTCAAGTTTCTAGTTCTTATGGTGGTCAGGAACCACTAGGTCCAACAGTCAGGTTTCTAGTCCTTCTGGTGAACAGTAACTGCTAGGTCCAGCAATCAGGTTTCTAGTTCTTATGGTGGTCAGGAACCACTGGTCCAACAGTCAGGTTTCTAGTCCTTATGGTAGTCAGGAACCACTAGGTCCAACAGTCAGGTTTCTAGTCCTTCTGGTGAACAGTAATTACTAGGTCCAGCAGTCAGGTTTCTAGTCCTTATGGTGGTCAGGAACCACTAGATCCAACAGTCAGGTTTTTAGTCCTTATGGTGAACAGTAACTGCTACATCCAGCAGTCACGGTTCTAGTCCTTATTGGTGGTCAGGAACCACTAGGTCCAACAGTCAGGTTTCTAGTCCTTATGGTGATCAGGAACCGTAGAACAAGGGTGCTGTTCTAAGGAGCTGAGGAAAGATTTTGGCAGTCGAAAAGACTGACAAAGTTTGTTTTTCATTAGAATAGAGGGCGAGAGAAAAGGGGTGACGTTTCCTCCCGGATGCCAACCCACAGAAGCTTCTTTGGAAAATAATTGCTCCGAGCCGGCCTACCGGGAGGATTTTCGTTTTTTACAGTTCTTCCTTAAAACAAATGACACCCCCGAGGCCTTCCCATCGCTCAATTTGCTTTTGAAAAGGGTTCCCGGATCTGCAAGATAGAATGGAAATTTTCATGGCAAAAGGGATCCCCCTGCCCCATTGCTCCGTTTCCGGCTTTCTTTAACCCAGACGGGGAAACTTTCCTCCAACCTTTACAGGCTGGGAAGGCGCTGGAACAAAGTTTGGGAAACTTTTTCTCACATTCCATTCCTTTCCATCAGCTTTTCCCCTTTCTGGAAAATTAATTCAGCCCGGCATCTGGGGAGGCTGCTTGGCAGAGCCGCAGGAAGAGAGCTGCGACTGTTTTGTTTGGGATTTTGGAGGTCGGCCTAACCCACAGCTGGGGTGGGGGCTCCTGCAGCCACTAATTCATCTCGTCAGCCTGCCTGAATGTTCCCCCCTAAAGCCCCCCTCCCCTTTCCTTTTGGCTCTCTCCTATGGAATGTTGAGTAATGCATTTACTACAGGGAGAGGGTTTACGTGTCACTCCCTTTGCAAAATTCCTTGGTTTGGAAGGAGTTAGCTCTTGGCAGGCAGCTCTCCTCTCTCCCTTTCTCTCTCTCTCCCTCCCTCTCTCTCTCTCTCTCCCTCCCTCTCTCTCTCTCTCTCTCAGATAGATAGATAGATAGATAGACACAGACAGACAGACAAATGATTGATGAGATAGGTAGGTAGATAGGTAGGTAGGTAGGTAGATAGATAGATAGATAGATAGATAGATAGATAGATAGATAGATGATTGATGAGGCAGGTAGGTAGGTAGGTAGATGATAGATAGATAGATAGATAGATAGATAGATAGATAGATAGATAGATAGATAGATAGATATTGAGGATAAAGGTAGATAATAGATAGATAGATAGATAGATAGATAGATAGATAGAGAGATAGATAGAGAGATAGATAGAGATAGATAGATAGATAGATAGATAGATAGATAGATAGATAGATAGATAGATAGATAGATAGATAGATAGATGCAATGGTGGGATTCAAATATGTGAACAACCGGTTCTCTGTGTGGATGCCACTTCCGGAAGTCCATTACCCACCAGGATTTGTGGACTTCTACTCCCAGAATTCTCCAGCCAATCAGGCTGGCTGTGGAATTCTGGGAGTTGAAGTCTATACATCTTGAAGTTGCTCAGGCTGAGAAACCTTGCCCTAGATGGCTGAGTTTAGGCAAGCCATAAGCTAGAATGACAAACCATGATAACGAAGCCAGCTTTGATGTGACTCAAGACATCAAAAGCAAAGAAACTGTATGCTGGCTTGGTGACCTCAACCCCTATTCGAAATTCATCATCCAACCAAGCCAACATTGGTTCTCCACGACTGATAGATGCTCTCAAAATTCATGGTGAAAAAGAGACCTTGGTCATCTCCTGGTTTCTCGTGATCCTACAAAGATCTCAAACCTCTTAACTGCAAAGCCCAACCAAGAGATTCACCCAGATTTTTTAAAAACATAAATTATAGTGCCAAGAGCTCAGATCTGAGATATGAAGCCCCCAACCCATCTTTATGGCCGAGATCCAGTGGTGGGATTCAGCCAGTTCACACCAGTTTGGCAAAACCGGTAGCTAATTTTTTTGTTGCCCAGACCCAGAATGGACTTCCGGAAGCGGCATCCACACAGAGAACCGGTTGTTCACCTATTTGAATCCCATCGCTGCCAAGATCCTTCAGACAGGCTCTTTCTGAACCTTTTAAATCTCTTTTACTGGAAAGTTTGCACAGTGGATTAAGGGTTGATTTATTTGACAAGCTCCTCAACGGCATTTTCCCATCTGCTGCTTAACATGTGTTCAGAAATAACATATTTTTGGCCTTCCCACCCTCAGCTTAATCTCTTACACAGAAAGTATCAGGAAGTGAAGTTGGGCTGTTTGCTAAAGAGTCTCCCAACATTTATAAATACATAAATTTAATAAATAAATTTAGCATTTCTGGATTCCTGGATATCTTATGGGCGAGCAACCGTCCTCCTTTAAAGAAACAAACTAGCTATTTTTGACTCCAGACCTGTGGGTTTTCTCGCTTTTTTCGCTGTGATGACTGCCCATCAAATTCTTTTGCCTGATTGCTCACCTTGATCGGGCCGTTGGCTAAACCCACAAACCGACCTCTTTTCATGCTAGGCTAGTTTCATGCAAGCTGGGCTTTTTTTGATGCTAAAGATGGAAAAACAGAGCATCTGTCTGCTCCTTTAAAAGAATAGGTCATCTGTTTTCTCCCAGAGAAATTCAGCCCTGGCTTCCTTTTTGTTGCACTGAAGAAAAACAGATGCTTTTCTCAAATCTCGCGGATGGAGGGAGGAAGAAGAGGAATAATAGCAGAGTTGGAAGGGACCTTGGCCGTTTTCAACAAAATCGAACCGCTTTCTGAAAAAGCTGCCTGCTTGGGCTGCTGAATCATCTGGTTTGATAAGGAGGAATCGAAATACAACGAGGGCCTTCCTCGAACGCACCAGATCACAAAGGCACAGGCCACGTTTTAACCTGGATTGTGACTCTAACATCTGGAATACAGTTGATGGTTTGGATGTGTGAAAACTCGAACTTGCATTAAGTAAACCACAGTTAAGATGATGCATGCAATCAGAGCCAGTGAATCAATCTATCAGAATAGAACTGGCTGTCTCTTGGAAGGAAGGAAGGGAGGAAGGAAGGAAGGAAGGAAGGAAGGAAGGAAGGAAGGAAGGAAGGAAGGAAGGAATAACACAGTTGGAGGGATCCTTGGAAGTCTTCCAATCCAACCACCTGCTCAAGCAGGAGACCCAATACCATTCCAGACAAATGGCTGTCCAGTCTCCTCTTAAAAACCTCCAGTGATGAAGCACCCACAACTTCTGGTGGCAAGCTGTTCCACTGGTTAATTGTCCCCGCTGTTAGGAACTTTCTCCTTAATTCCAGGTTGCTTCTCTCCATGATTAGTTTCCATCCATCGTTTCTTGTCTTGCCTTCTGGTGCTTTGGAAAAATAAGCTGACCCCTTCCTCCTTGTGGCAGCCCCTCAGATGTTTTTCTCTAGACTGGCCCTTCCCAATTCCCCCAACCGTTCTCCGTATGTTTTACTCGGCAGAAACTGCTGGCTCTGTATTTCATATTAAGGCACTACCGATAGCCAAAGATACAACGGCATTGAAAAAAGCGACTGATGGCCATTCCTGTTACCACCCTCCCAGCACCCCACTGCAGGCAGGATCAAAATTTGGGTGCTGGGCAACCGGCTTTGATTTACAGTGGTTGCAGCATCCCGGGCTCACGTCATCCCCATTTGCAACCTTCCGAGCAGGCTTCTGATGAGTAAAGTCAATAGGGAAATCTGGTTTTGCTTAGCGACTGCGTGCCTCCCTTAACAACTGCAGTCATGGTAAAAACAAAAAACAAACAAACAAAAATTAGCGCTTAACCAACACCTTGCTTAGCAACAGAAGTTCTAGATCCAGATCTGGTTGTTAAGTGAAGGACTACCTGTATTTTCTAGAATTGCAACAGAACGTAGGAACACAAACTGGTTGCCAACCCAACTGGTTGTACTTACTTCAAAAAAATTACAGCCGTGCAATTCTAGTCGCAACGTGGTGTGTGATGTAAAATGACGGGAAAAGGAATTAAATTAAAAGCCCAAAGTCGGAAGGCTCTTGGGAACACCTTTTATGGGTTCAGGGGGGCAGCAAATAAATTGAATAAAGAAAAGAATTTTTATTTTTTGTTTTTTAACCGGTCTGGTTTTTGCACCTTTCTCGACAGAGGGGACTCTTTTGTGAAGAACCTTCTCCAAATTCTTTCCGAAGCTCTGCCAGGCTTTAATAAGAACCGCTCTTTCGTACGGGTTTGACGTGCAGATGTTAAAAAGTTGCGGTGAAGCACTCGTCCTCTTGGGGATGCACAGAGGTAGGAAAATCTGATGGGGGGGGTTACGGCTGTGCGGCGGCGGTGGCAATTTCTGAACAATGGGGAGCAGCGGAGTGGAAAATGGGGATCCATCGGAGCCAAATGGGGTGTCAGCCTGAGATGCCAGGAAGGTGCACGGAGGCCCTGGGCTCGCCCATGGTGCTGAGCCAGCCTGCAGGTTTTGTACAATCTGAGAACTGTTTTTCATCTTAGAACACGTGATTTTGGGATTATCTTCCTTCCCTTTCCCTCGCTTCATCTCATTTACCTTCCTTCCTTCCTTCCCCCTTCATTTCCTCCCTCTCATCTTCCTTCCTTTCTTCCTTCCTTCCTTCCTTCCTCTCATCTTTGTTGCTTCCTACCTCCCTTTTTCTCATTTACCTTCCTTCCTCCCTTTCCTTCCTTCCCTCTTCATTTCCTCCCTCTCATCTTTCTTCCTTCCCTGCCTTCCTCTCATCTCTGTTGCTTCCTTCCTCCCTTATTCTCATTTATTGTCCTTCCTCCCTTTCCTTCTTTCCCTTCATTTCCTCCCTCTTCCCTCTCATCTCCCTCCCTTCTCATTTGCCTTCCTCTCCTCCCTCCCTTCTTTTTTCCCTCCCTCTCATCTTCCTTCCTTTCTTCTTCTCATTTACCTTCCTTCCTCTCTTCCCTTCGTTCCTTCCTTCTTTCCTCTCCTCTTTCCTTCTGTCTTTCTTTTTCTTTCCTCTCTCCCACTTCCCTCCCTTCTTCTCATTTACCTTCCTTTCTCCTTCTTTTCCTCCCTCTCTTCTTCCTTCCTTCCTCCTTTCCTCCCGTCTCCTTTCCTTGCTTCCTTCCTTCTTACCTCCCTCCCTTCCCTTCCCTTCCTCCCTCCCTTCCCCCTCCCTTTCCTTCCTCATCCTCCTCCCTCTCTCCCTCCCTCTCATCTTCCTTCCTTCCTTCCTTCCTTCCTTCCTTCCTTCCTTCCTTTTTACAAAAAAAACCCCCTTTCCTCCAGATCACCAACCAGGGGTCAGTGCCTCCCACCCAACCCCTTGGGCGTGCAGCCAGATCGCTCAAGGTGTCTCCCACCTGGATTTCACCTCCCTCCCTCCCTTTTCGCTCAGCCGCCTCTTCCTTTTTTGGAGAACAAAACCCAGATTTTTCTCCTGGAAAGTTTCCATAGCCGCTCCAGTCTTTTGGAGATTTAAGGACGCCTTCTTTGCTTCTGCTGGACTCCAGCCAGACGGGGGGGGGAGAGAAAGCTCCCCCCCCACAAAGGCACCTTTGTCCTGGCTTCCCCCCACCCCTGGCCCCAGTCGGCGGAGGCATTCCGGCCTCTCTCTTTTGGCCAGGCTGCGCCTGAGGTCGATCAAAGGGTCTGTAGGCGGCCTTGGCAAGGGGCCATAAACGCAGAGGCAGACTGTTTGCCTGGGTGAATTCATTCCCAGACCCTTCCCCTTCCCCCCCCCCAGCTTCACAAACACATCTCCCACCCAGCTCTAGAAGAACAGCTGAGTCAGTGGCTGCTTTGCGCAGTGGCCAGAAATAAGGCATGAAATTCCTGCTCTGCACAAGAGCCAAAATCCTCTGTGTGTGTGTGTGTGTGTGTGTGTGCACGCGCACGCGTGCGTGCGCACAGCTTCAGGTGTACCAATAAAAGGAGAATATTTGTAGCTCGGGGCTGAAATGACGGGTCCTTGGTGCTCTTTTGAGATGATTCATGACCCAGCGATGTAATGCCATCAGTGCTACAAGGGCGTGGGGTTTGAACCGTGGAGGAGGAGGAGGAGAAAGAGGAGAACTATGGGGTCCTTGGTGCTCTCTGAGCTTGGTGGGGGTTTTGCAGACATTTCGCGACCCAACTAGGTAATACCATCAGTGCTACAAGGGAGTGGGGTTTGTGGAGTGGAGGAGAAGGAGGACCGTGGGGTCCTTGGTGCTCTCTGAGCTTGGTGGGGGTTTTGCAGACATTTCGCGACCCAACTAGGTAATACCACCAGTGCTACAAGGGAGTGGGGTTTGTGGAGTGGAGGAGAAGGAGGACCGTGGGGTCCTTGGTGCTCTCTGAGCTTGGTGGGGGTTTTGCAGACATTTCGCGACCCAAATAGGTAATACCACCAGTGCTACAAGGGAGTGGGGTTTGTCGAGTGGAGGAGGAGGAGGACTGTGGGGTCCTTGGTGCTCTCTGAGCTTGGTGGGGGTTTTGCAGACATTTCGCGACCCAACTAGGTAATACCATCAGTGCTACAAGGGAGTGGGGTTGGAGTGGAGGAGACGGAGGACTGTGGGGTCTTGGTGCTCTCTGAGCTTGGTAGGGGTTTTGCAGACATTTCGCGACCCAACTAGGTAATACCATCAGTGCTAGAAGGGAGTGGGGTTTGTAAAGTGGAGGAGGAGGAGAAGGAGGACTGTGGGGTCCTTGGTGCTCTCTGAGCTTGGTTTTTTTGCAGACATTTCGCGACCCAACTAGGTAATACCACCAGTGCTACAAGGGAGTATGGGTTAAGAAGGAGGAAGAGGAGAAAGAGGAAGAGGAGAAAGAGGAAAGAAGGAGGAGGAGGAAGATGACTGTGGGGTCCTTGGTGCTCTCTGAGCTGAGTTGTTTTCTTTCAGAAGTTTCATTACCCAGATTAGGTAACATCACCAATGCTAGCAGGGAGTGAGGTTTGCAGAGAGGCGAAGGAGGAGGAGGAGGAGGGGGGGGGGGGGGAGGAGGAGGAGGGGGGGGAGGAGGATGACAACTGTGAGGTTCCTGATGCTTTCTGAGATTGTGTCTTTCTTGCAGACATTCATTATACTCAAAGCAGGGAACATCAGGGCTAGTGATGTTACCTAGTGTGTTATCTAGCAGAGCGTTTGCGTGCACGCACTTGCCAGCTGCTCACATGAGTGGGGATGCATGCACACACTCATCCCGTACTTCCTTGGCCCGGTTCTGAATGACTCAATGCCTGATAGTGGGCCGTGGGTTGGGGATTCCTGCTTTACACACAAGCCGAGCCTGAAGCTGTGTTCACGCTGAACCCCAGCAAACAAGCCACATTAGCCCTGCAAACAGGCCCAGTTTGGGCAGAATAGAAGGATGGAAAGATGCTGTTGTGAATGACCGTTCAGAACCCAGGTTGATGCTCTATGGTTGCGGCGTTGCAGGAATCAAGCAGTCGTAAGCTGAGGACTAACTACCTGTACTAGGCAGGGTCAGGAGTGACGTAAAGGTGTCAGAGTCATCTTGAAGTCGATTGATCCAATAATGTCATTTTAAGAATGTAGTTGGGTTTAGCTAAGTGAGCCTCTTCTTCATGGTTTAAACCAGGGGTCCCCAACCCCTCCGTCTGTGGCTCACTGCCGGACCACAGAAGTAATAGGCAAGTGCATGAAGGCACACATGAGTGCAAAGCTGCATTTTTTTTTTATTAAAAATTTTTAAATTTTACAAAACAATTCCCTTCCCCAAACCCCCCCAACCCTCCCATACCCCCCCCCCCCGACCTTCCCAGAGCTGAATACAGGCTTAATTCAAATTTTTTCAAAAAATCTTAGAACACATATAAACTATAAGCAAATCTAAATACATTAATTAAACAAATTATAAAATAGTTAACAGTAATATATAAAAAGAAAATACAAGAAGGAAGGAAAAAAGAAACAGAAAAAAAGAAGAATCAAATAAAAAAAACCAAGAAAAATAATAAAAAAAAATTAAAAAAGAAAAAATCTATAAAATATCTTAAGTTTTAAATGTAAATTATTGAAAAACTAAATAATATTTTTTTATATCCAACTTATATTGTATAAAATCTATCCATTTTTTCCATACCCAAAAATACTTCTCTTGCGATTGATCTTTCAAGAAAGCCGAAATCTTTGCCATTTCCGCCAAGTAGGAAACTTTAAGCTGCATTTTTTTAAAGTGGCAAGCATGTGAAACCATGCTCTCTGCCCCCCCCCCCCACTACTGCTGCGTCTGCTGGTCCGTCCAGCCAGAAAAAGTTGGGGAACGCTGGCTTAAACATCGTAGTTTATGATTGAACGAAACTGCTGTGGTTTACTTCATAGCAGGAACACATGGCTTATTATAGAGTAAGTGTAGGGTTTCCTATCTGGGCAGGGGGTTGGACTAGAAGACCTCCAAGGTCCCTTCCAACCCTGTTATTCTATTCAGTAACGGTGGACGAATCCAGCTCGATTCTTCCAAAGCATAACCCGGTTCCTAAATCCTGCCATGTAAGAGAACAGTTGTTGCAGGGGTGAACGGCATTCAGGAATTCTCCTTTGTGGATATTTAAGAAATTAACATGTCTCATGTGCAGTGTGTGTGTGTGTGTGTGAGGTATGCTGGCAGGCTGGTAAATGCATCTAAAAAAAAATGACTAATTTTCCAAGCCAGCCTTGCCCGCCTACGGATCCCTTCTGTTATTCATTTCTACTTAAAATGAGGAAGGGAGGGGAAAAAAGGGGCCAATCTAAATGTCTAGAGCTGATTTTTTTTTAATTCTGGAATTGTTTTCTGGAGAGGATGAACACAGAGGATCTGCGGTGTATGAAGGAGAGATCCTACATCTCCCTCCCTCGACAGGTAGCTCTCAACTTGACCATCATTCCTTTAGTGATGTGACTTATGACTGATCCTCGGACTTACAACCGTTGCAGCATCCCCCCGGGGTCACGTGATCAGAATTGGAGAGCTTGGCCAACTGGCGGGTATTTAGGACAGTTACAGCATCCCGGGCTCACGTGATCACCATTTGCAATGTTTCCCAGCAAAGTCAATTAACGACCGACTGCAGTCATTTCCTTAACAACTGTGGCAAAAACAAGTTATAAAATCAGAGGTAACAACATCTGCTTGCTTGCTTAGCAACAAAAATTCTGGTCCCCATTGTGATTGTAAGCCCACAGTTTCCTTAAGGACCACACTGGGGTGATTCGTTGAACCACCATGGGAAAAAAAGCAAAAAAATAAGAATAAAAAATCGGATGCGACTCACATCACCACCACCTTGCTTAGCAGCTGAAATTCTGCTTCCCAACCCTGGTTATAAAATGAGGACTAGCTTGCTTGTATGTCTTTTAATTTGAAGCTTAAACCAACACGTAGGGCTGGTAAATGGATTAGCAGCCCTGCCTTATTAGGTCTCTTTAATTCAGCTCTCTGGGGTTCAAGCAGGAGTTATTAGCAGATATACAGGCCTTAATACGCCAATTATATATCTGACAAATGGGAGGCGCTGGAAAGTGATGGGTTTTGCGTGGCACCGTAGTTGGGAGTGGAAAATCATCAGTGGATATTGATTTATATGCTGCTAAGCAATCCAGGTCCGGGGAGGGGGTGCAGAACGCGGTTTGTTCCAGGCCGGAAGGTCACGTGTGAAACCAAAACACGCGAGGGCTTTGCAGTGTAAAAGCAGCAGGTGCGCTAACCGAGGGATCCGGGTGGCGTTCAGAGGCTCTTTAACTACAATTAAGCCTTCTTTAAACTACAGGTGGACCTCGAGTTAACGGCCGCAACTGGGAGGTCTCCGTCGCTTAAGGAAGCCGGGTTGTTGAGCGAGTTGCAGCCGGTTTGACGACCGCGGTCGTTAAGCAAATCAGTACCTTTGAGGCCCAGTGCAACCGATCTGGGACCAGGAAAACCCCTGGGTCCCTTCAGCGTCCGCATTAACCCGAGGTACACTGATTTGGGAGCCCCCCCCAGCCTCCCCCAGCTGCAAGTGGGACCCCAGTTCCTGCACCTCCCTCTCCCCAACCCTTGCCCCCTCCCCACCAAGCCCCTTCCCTTCATCCAAGTGACCCGGGGCGCCTGGAGAGCTGCAGGGGAGACGCAAGTTTACCACTTCAAGCCCCCCCCCCTTATAACGGGGAGGGGGTGTTTCTACCTTCCTCTCACCCCTCCCTCCCTCCCTCCCTCCCCCCCCCCCGGCGTCACAAGTGTCAGAGACGGCGCTGGTCCCTTTAAGAGAGCAGCCAGGCTGCTGCAAACCGTGCGCCCCAGCCCGGGCGCAATTCTTGCTGCTGTTGCGGCGGCGGCTGCAACCGGCGGTGGGTGGGTGGGGGGCGCTCTCCTGCCTTCCATTTCCCCCCCCCCCTCCTCCTCCTCCTCTGCGGAGCCCAGCCGGCGCTCTCCGCAAAGTTGAACCTTTGCAACAACAACAACAACAAAACAGCTCAGTTGCAAAACGCAGCCACCCACCGCAGCTGCAAACTGCGGGGCGCGCGTCGGCGTCGGCGGCTGCTGTTGCTGCTGGTGTCTCCTCCTCTTGTTCTCCTCCACCTCCTCCTCCTCCGGCTGGGAGCTTCAGACATCTTAGGAGAGGCGGAGGAGGGAGAGATTTCCGGGCCCCCGAAGCGGACGGAGCTGCCGAGCCGAGCCGAGCCAAGCCAAGCCAACGCCGGGTCCCCACTCGGATTTTTACGCACCGCGCCGAGCCCATGGGAAGCTGCGCCGGGGGACGGCGAGGAAGGATCGTGGCGTGGCAGGGCTTCCGCCGTCCCCTTGGATCTGCTTTTGGCTTTTCTTGAGTTTGAAATGTTCATTTGATTTTTATATATATATATTTTTATTTTTGCAATCTCCTCTCCCCCCCCTCGCCCCCCCAAGAATCCGCTCCACCGGGAGTCTCGCTCGGATTTGGAGACGTCTGGATGAGCAGCCCAAGGAATTATTCTTTTTATTATTATTGGGGTGGTTTAAGGGAAAAAAAAAAGAGGTCAGCGGCCTTGCACGGAGCGGCTCGGGCAGTAAGGTAAGGTCGGAGGACGACAGCTCGCTGGGGGGGGGGGGGGAACCTGACTTTCTCTTTGTTTATTTTTTGTTGTTTCACTCTCTCCGGGAAAGAATATAAATATGTAGCAAGGCTGCTTTGTTTTGTTTTTAAAAAAGCAAACAAACTAACCGGAAAAGGCAGGATGAAATCTGCCCTTCTTTAAAAAAAAAAGAAAAGAAATCTGATTTTTGTTTCGTTTTGTTTTGCTTGCAAAAACAAGCGGCGAGTCCTTTTGTGCACTTTTGGGGCGGCTGAGGAAGAGGAGGAGGAGAAGGGGGTGCGCTGCATTTGCAAGCGGGCGCCCGCTGGAAGGAGAGAACGGGGGGGGGCGCAGCGTAGAAACCACACGCGTGTAGGCGCTTGCACATGTTTCAGGGAGGGGTCTAGCCATAGAAGGCAAACACGCTCTCTTTCTGGTCGGTGTTTCTGGTTCCCCCCCCCCCAGAGGAAGTTCTGTCTAGACTCGCGTCTTAGACGGCTAAACGCTTGAGCAATTTTAATTAATATGGATGCCAGCCTGTTTGGGGGGAGGAAAGAGGACGTGGTTCTCCTTTAAATCCCCCCCCCTTTTTTTTGCAAATGCCTAGTTGGATCTTTGGAAAAGTTTTGCAGGGTCTGGGGGGTGTTAAGTTTTAATTCGGGGTTTGTACTCTTGGGTGCAATCTGAGCTTGGACCCATGGAGTTGACCAGGAGTTGTGTGAATGGGATCATCTTTGCCTCCCAACACCTGAAAAGGGGAAAAAAAACTTGGTTGGCTTGGGCAAAGAAAGCTTAACCATGGTTAGCAGATCTGGGTCAGTGTGGCCTCAACCGGGCATCCTTGTTGGCCTCTCCTAATGCACTCTGCATTGGGGCGACTGGTTAGGTCGTGGGAATGGACCTTGTGGGGTTGATTCAGCTTGAACCTTTGGCTTGCAAACGGGCCTACTCTGCAGGGGACAAGTTGGTGGCTCCCGGGGAGCTTGCTAAGCCTTTGTGAGTCTGAAAATCCAACTGTTGTGGCTGCTACCCAGATGCAGTGTGTGTATCCTGCAGATGGGGCTTACGGGTCAAACTATGAATGGCTTAACCCGGGTTAGCATCTTCAAACTCAGCTGAAAGCTTCATACACTGCAGAAATTGCCTACAAGCCTGTTGAGTTGAGCAATTGACAACTTTTTAGCTTGAGATTCCTCGGGGTGTTTTTTTTTTTTGGTGGGTGGGGGAAGTTGCAACTCTCAGGAAATTCCCCCCCCCCCCCGTTTTCACCTTATTTGCCCCCCTTTTAACTAGGGAGTAAATGGCTGAACTGCACAGCCTTTTGCAAACAGCAGCTTCCTGCATGCACCAAGCTTTGAATGGCTTAGGATCTGTGTAATCAAAGCTGCCTTGTGTTTCTTATTCTGGATGGTATTTAGATGCATTTTTTTTTTTTTTTTTGGTCTTTTTATTTGCTCTTTGCCAATGTTTAGGTCTTGGAATCGGAGTTCCTGTTTCGGGTGGTTTCGTCCTCCTGGTTGCTCCACGCATTTGGTGGCTGCGGAAATGGTGTTTTTCCTCTCTTCCTTTGCGATGAGGCTGCTGGGAAGTGGAGTTCGTGAAGTTTGAGCAAGAGCTTTAAGTGTGCAAGCGCGTGGTTTGCACTGGACCCAGCCAGTCCTTTTGGCCTGCCCTGTTTTCTTTGTATAATTTCTTGCAAAAAAAAAAAAAAAATAAGAGGCCATTTGAAGTTGACAAGTGGACTGTGAATGAATTGACCAGGATTTCTTTCTGAGCTGCAGAGTGGGGATGCAAATATTGGTGGGAGAAATTCTTTTAAGCTTTCAAGAGAATCTCCTATTGGTAGGAAAATAGCAGCTGGAAGCATCGGTGGGATAATTTTTTGAACAAGTGGCCTGCCCTTTTAACACAGAAGCTTCTGCAGGAAAGTTTGCTGTTTGGATGTAGTTAAATAGCTTGCTTGACACGTGGCAGGCTAGCTCTTTCTACGTTTTAATTGGGATTTTAAGTTCAAAGTGAATTGTGTTTTGTTTCCTTGTGCAACGTCTCCTTAAAGCCATAGGAAAAATTCAGGGTGACTGCGGGGCCAAAACGCGTTTTGCATTTTTAACGCAACACATTTTCCAACTTGGCATCTGGGAAAATAAAATTACGAAGGGGCTAGACCTTTGGGCGTTGAAGCCCATAGCTCTTAAAAGTTGCCAAGGTTGAAAAAAAAACTATCCTGTGGATTAAATTATTAAATTATGTATAGTTAAGCTGCCATTAAAATATCAGGTGGTTTGGATTAAACTGATGTGGTTTGGTTGGCTGAGTCCTGTGAATGCCAACACAGATGGCAACATAAACCAGGTTAATGTGCGGTGTGCTAAGCCCAACCAGGTTGAGCAAAGTGATCCAGAAGTGATATCTGTAGCTTAGAGACCAATTGACACATCTTGTGGAGTCCTGAGTTAATCTTGATTTCCATAAGCCACATTTAGTTGTGTTTGCACATTAAGGGAGCCGTAAACTGACTTGTAGTAATTTAGTTATAGGACAGGACAGGATATGATACGATACGATACGATATGATACAATACAATACAATACAATACAGTACAATAGATGAAATACAATAGGATAGGATAGGATAGAATAGAATAGAATAGAATAGTGCTTGAAGGGACCTTAGAGGTCTTCTAGTCCAGCTCCCCTCTCAAGCAGGAGAACCTATACCATCTCAGACAAGTGACTGTCTAGTCTCTTCTTAAAAACCTCCAGTGATGGAGCACCCACGGTTTTTGGTGGCAAAACTGTTCCACTGGTTAATTGTTCTCACTGTCAGGAAGTTGCTCCTTAATTCCAGGTTGCTTCTATCTTTGGTCAGTTTCCAACCATTGTTTCTTCTTCTGCCCTCTGGTGCTTTGGTGAATAACATGACCCCCTCTTCTTTGTGGCAGCCCCTCGGATACTGGAACACTTCTATCATGTCTTCCGTTTCTTCAAACACTTCTATCATGTCTTCTGTTTCAAACCCAAGTCCTGCAGCCCTTCTTCATATGTTTTGGTCTTCAGGCCCTTTGATCATCTTAGTTGCTCTTCTCTGAACTTTGCACAACCCCTTCCCAAAAAACAAAAGACCCACCAAGACTTGATTGATTACAGCTTGAAACAAGCTAATTTTAGATTTGGCCCACTCCACATCTTCCAACCCAACGCTCATGGAAAATAATAGTCAATCCTTGATTGGAAGTGAAATCTTTTGAACTCTTCAGCTCAACCATGTCCCATTCAATTACAGCTTCAGTGGGATGACCTTTACTCGACCGAAAACGTCTTCTCTTTTTTTTTGTTGCAAATGTAGACAATGAGAGGACATTTTAATCACGTGTGGCGAACCTATAAAAAATCCTGGAATAACGACCACAGTTGAGCCCAATTGTTGTTAAGTGAGACATTTGTTGTGAGTTTTGCCCCATTTTACAGTTTTCTTGCCTCAGTGGTGAAGTAAATCATGGCAGGTGATAAGTGAGTAACCCCGTAATTAAGTGGATCTGGCTTCCCCCATAGATCGCAAAAGAGGATCACGTGACCTTGGGACATGGCAACGGTCATAAATATGAACCAGTTGCCAAGCCTTGATCACCTAATCACGGGGATACTGCAAATGTAACGGTGAAAAATGGCCATAATAAGTCACTTTTTTCACTGCTGTTGGAATTTTGAACGTCGCTAAACGAACTGTTGAAATTTGAGGAATACCTGTATAGAATTGGGAACAGGTTTTGGGATGGATGGATGGATGGATGAATGGATGGACAGGTGGAAAAAATTACGGATGTTTGTTTTTGCACATGATAAGCGCACCGAGATGATTGTTTGCACAAAGTTGTAAAATTTGGGATTGTCCTCCAAGGTTGATGAAGATGATGGGAATCTGCTGAAATGTCTTAACTGGACTTTTATTAGAGAAAAGATAATATTTAAGTTTATTCCTGCCTAGAAACCACTTACAGACCTTTTTTTTTTTTTTTTGCAGGAAGCAGGAAAAAAATGAACTTGCAATTTATGGTTTTAATGATTAGACTAGAATAGATGATAAAAGAGAGCTAGGATTTAACCTAGAGTAAACTTAAAATTGTTCTTATAACTGCTGAAAGGAAGATCAGAAACTATTTCTTCTCTACTCTCTTTTTACTTCTCTCCTTTCTTGCACTTTTAGCTTGCTCTGATTTTTTTTCTTACTTTGTCTTTGTTTCTAATCTTCCTTTTTAGAAATATTTAATAAAAAAATGTTGAAAACATAAAAGATCCTCTATACCAGTGGTTCTCAACCTGTGGGTCGGGACCCCATTTGGGGTCGAACGAACATTTCACGGGGGTCGCCAAGCAACGCAGTCCGCCATTTCTCCCCCCCCTTTCTTTAGCTGTGCTACTCCCTTTTATTCTATTGGCTTTTGAAAGCCAATAGAATAGACTCTCTTGAATAGAGTCTCATTCTATTGGCTTTCAAAAGCCAGTAGGAATTGTCCAGGCTGTCTCTGCCCTGCTGAGCCCGCCAAAAGTCCCATTCTGCAAACGGTGCTGCACCAGCTGAGTAGTCCTCGACTTACGACCGGTTGGGGGTCGTGGCATTAAAAAGGTTGAGAACCACTGCCCTACATCCTCAGAAGAATACAGAAAAGCAGAGTTGGAAGGGACCTTGAAGGTCTTCTAGTCCACCCCCTGCTCAAGCAGGAGACCTATGCCATTCCAGATCAATGGCTGTCCATTTTCTTCTTGAAAACCTCCACGGATGGAGCGCCATCGCTGGAAATTGTGTATTATTTTGTTCCCTTCTTAAGGACATTCTCCTCCTTGTAAAAAACTGTCCCCTGCAGGTCTCATAACGGGTGTATTTGATTTGGGGTGGGGTGTATTTGCCTCCCCAGTTTGAGGCTGACGTTGGTGACCTCCATTAAGAACCATTGATAAGGACCAAGGCTGAGATACATGAGCAGAGGGAGTATGTTTGATTGTCACACAATGAGTTGGCGATCTTGAAGACTTGAAACGGTATTTATGGAGGTGACAAAATGGGTGTGTTTAGCAGATTCTCCTTCTTGCACATTTACCTTCCTCTGATTTATTTTCTCTTACTTTGCTCTTGGTTCCTACCTCCCTTTGTAGACATCTTGAATAAAAATAATCATGAAAACATACAGATCCATCTTGGCACCGTAAGGTCTGAAATACTTCCTCTCTGCAAAAAAAAAAAAAAAAACCAAACTCCTGCAGGACATTTTCAGTGACTTATTTTATTTATTTATGAGACTTATATACCGCTTTAAGTGCGAGCACTCTCTAAGCGGTGTACACCAGTAAGCAATGTATATATATGTTTACATTGCCCCCAACAATCTGGGGGCAATGTAAATATATATATATCTTTTCTCCCACCCGGTGAGAAAGAGACAACTTTTGTGTCCTGTTCTTCGTTTTTGCAAGAACGGAAAAGTTTTCGCGCCTTAATTCTAGTTTTGCCAAAGCCACACTTCTGTTTCGACCATCGCTCGGCCCCGAGGCGTGAGTGTCAGATTTCTTCTTGAAATGATTTTGGGTTAATTACTACTTTGCAAAAAAATATAAAAATCCCTTTTGGTTAGCCAGCAATCGCCCAACTTTGCGCCCAGACTAGTCCAAGGGAGACATGACAGCAGTGTTCCAATATTTGAGGGGGTCTCAGAGAGGAGGGGGGTCAACCTATTCTCCAAAACACCTGAAGGCCGGACAAGGAATAACGGATGGAAATTGATCAAGGAGAGATTCAGCCTAGGAATAAGGAGAAATTTCCAGATAGTGAGAACAATCCACCAATGGAACAGAAGTTGTCTTCCGATGTTGTGGGAGCTTCATCACTGGAGTCTTCCAAGAAGAGACTGGATGGCCATCTCTCAGAATTGGTGTAGGGTCTCCTGCCTAAGCGTGGGGTTGGACTAGATGACCCACAAGGTCCCTTCAAACTCTGTTATTCTATTCCAGTGGTGGTGAATCTATGGCATGCGTGCCAGAGGAGGCACTCGGAGTCCTCTCTGTGTGGACGCGCGCCTCTTTAGCTAAATTTTTGCAGGAAAAAGCCATTTCTCAAGGCCTCTCCTAGCCAAAACAAGCCACCGGAGTGAGCGCGCTGTTTTCAGCTTCGAATTATATCAAACCTGACACCAGAAACAGGCTTAACAGATGACCTGAGTGCTGCATGTGTTGCTCTCAAACTTACAAAATACAAGCCAAGGTTAGACAAATGATCAGCATGCATACAACAGCAAAAATGACATTAAGAGCTCAAAAGCATGTCAAATGCAAACTTTCACCCTTCATTTGTCATTGTGTTTTCCTTTTAAGACAAAAGATGTTAATGTAGGAGTTGTTTTTTCTAAACCAAAACCTCAGTGTTCAGGTTCAATTGCTGCGTTGGCACTTTGCGATAAATAAATGGGTTTTGGGGTTGCAGTTTGGGCACTCGGTCTCTAAGAGGTTCGCCATCACTGTTCTATTCTAAATAAATGTTTCCTCCTGAGCCACGAGGATCAGACGTGCTCATGAGGATCGGCGGATCTTACGAAGTGCCCAGGGCCATCCTTACAGTGACGGAAGCCATCTTTGGACTCGGCAAGATCTGGAGAACCTGCCCCAGGCGGTCCTCAAGTTACAACGGGTTTTGACTGTAAGTCGAGGACTGCCTTTAATAATGTCAGCCGTTGCAAGAAGATGTGTAAGACTCTGCTGTAGCTGCAGGTAGCCTTCGACTCGTGACCACAATGGAGCCCCACTTTTATGTCGCAAAGTGAAACTGTTGGGAAGTGAGTTTTGGCCTATTTTATGACTTCTCCCGCCACAGTTAAGGGAATCGCTGCAGGTGTTAATGTGGTGACACAGTTGTTAAACGAATCCGGCTTTCCCACGGACTTTGCTTGTCCAAAGGTCGCAAAAGGGGATCACACGACCCCGGGACACTGCGACCGTCGTAAATATGAGTCAGTTACCAATCCTCTGAATTTTGATCACGTGACTGCAATGATCCTAAGGGTGAAAAGCGTTCATAAGTCACCTTTTTTTCAGTGCTGTCGTAACTTTGAACTGTCACTAAATGAAAACAAGTCAAGGACCAACTGTATATTAGTGGTTAGTTTCTAAGAATCAGCCCTGATCAACAATGCATGCAGTACACATGAGCAAAGAGGGCAAAGGCTGCGATAGGGGAAAACAAAATTAAGATATATGCTTAGTTCTGGAATGCAGACCCGCCCGTGTGAAGTTTGGTCTGCTTCAAAAAGCATAACTTCACTGCCTCTTTGTAAGGTGTGGGTCAGCCCTGCCTGCCTTCCAGAACCGCTTTTAATTGTCTATTTTGGCATAGCTGGGATCTTCTGGAATGCTTGCCTTCCAGCTATTCTTCTTTAAAAGGAAAGGGTTCAGAGGGCTTAGTACCGTTAACCTTGGAAGGACGTGAAGGCAACATAACTCTTGAGAAATGTTTGTTCTCCCTTCCAGCTCAGCCGTCTTTCCCTGAGCGGTGGCTTGTGTGAGGCCCATTTAACAGAACAACAGAGCTGGAAGGGACCTTGGAGGTCTTCTAGTCCAACCCCTGCTCAGGCAAGAGACCCTGTACCAGGGGTAGGCCACCTTGGCTCTTTTATGACTCGTGGACTTCAACTCCCAGAATTCCTGAGCCAGCCATGCTGAGGGGAAAGGGAGAGGTTGCCATGCTGAGCCATGCTGGCTCAGGAATTCTGGGAGTTGAAGTTCACGAGTCATAAAAGAGCCCAAATTGCCTATCCTTGCCCTATACCATTTCAGCAGTGGTGGGATTCGAATAGTTCTCTGCGTGGATGCCGCTTCCGGAAGTCCATTCTGGGCCTGGGCAACAAAAAAATTAGCTACCGGTTCTGCTAAAGTAGTGTAAACCGGCTGAATCCCACCACTGCATTTCAGACAAATGGTTATCCAATCTCTTCTTAAAGACTTCCAGTCTTGGAGCACCCACGACTTCTAGAGGCAAGTCGTTCCACTGATGGATGAATTCCTTCCCGCCCTTAGAAAACAACTCATAGGTCAGGGGTGTCAAACTGCCGCGGGCCGGATGCATCCTAGCAAAACCGCGCCCACCCCATTTCTGGCAATGGCAAAAAAAGTCACTATATGTCGCGACACGTCACGTGACGTTGCGAGTTTGAAACCCCTGTCCTAGGTCCCTGGTAACGGCTTGAAGGCCAATTCTGGAGCACGTCTTGGAAACACGTCCTGAACAATCTACCGTTTAGCCTACTTTGACCTCAGTTCGGGCCGCCTGGCTTCTTGAGAGAGTTATAGATCCAGAAAATTTGGGGGGCGTTGACTCGGAATCAGAATACAGCTGGAAGGGACCTTGGAAGTCTTCTAGTCTACTAGACACAATCAACTGGGACTAACTTCTTGGTGGGCATGATGTACTGGTAGTCCTCGATTTACAAAAGTTCATTGAGTGACCGTTGAAAGCTACAATGGCACTGAAAAATGTGACGGAGGACCGTTTTTCAGAGTTACGACCTTTGCCACATCCCCATGGTTGCGTGACCAAAATTCAGCGGCTTGGCAACTGGTTCACACTTATGACCGTTGCAATGTCCGAGGGTCATGTGATCACTTTTGTTGACCTGGTAGGCAAGTCCATGGGGGGGGGGTGGAAGCCAGATTCACTTAACCGGGTTAGTAACTTAACCACCGGCAGTGATTCACTCAACAACTATGGTAAAGTAGGTCGTAAAATGGGGCAAAACCACTTAACAAATGTCTCACTTAACAACAGAAATATTAGGCTCAATTGTGCTTGTAAGTTGAGGACTACCTGTATAAGGGTAGGTAATTCAACGGAGGAATGTTTGGATTTACCTACTGAAAGATCTGGGTCAGTGGTGGCAAACCTATGGCACGTTTTCCAGAGGGGGGAACTCGGAGTCCTCTCTGTGGGGACGCGCGCCTCGCTCTTTGGCTAAGTTTTCACAGGAAAAAACCATTTCTTAAGCCCCTTCCTAGCCAAAACAAGCCTCTGGAGTGAGTATGCTATATTCAGCTTTGAATTATATCAAATCTGACACCAGAAACAGACTTAACAGATGACCTAAGTGCTGCCTGCGTTGCTCTCAAACTTACAAAGTATAAGCCAAGGTTAGACAAATTATCAGCATCCGTACAACAGCAAAAATCACATTAATTGTTCAAAAGCATACCAAATACAAACTTTTACTCTTTAGTAAAAAGTTGTTTGTATCATTGAAAGCTTGGTCACTGTGTTTTCCTTTTAAGACAAAAGATGTTAATGTAGGAGTTGTTTTTTCTAAACCAAAACCTCCGTGTTCAGATTAAATTGCCGTGTTGGCACTTTGCGATAAATAAGTGGGTTTTGGGGTTGCAGTTTGGGCGCTCGGTCTCTAAAAGGTTCACCATCACTGATCTAGTTTTAGGAAGGAGTTCACAAATCTTGTGAAACTAACAGCTCATGGTGGGCTCATTGCTGCTGCCAATTTTTTTATCCCTCTCCTCCCCCAGTTGGTTCCAGTTGGAAGGGGACTGGGCGGCAAGGGGAAAAACAGAAACCCTTCTGTTGAGTGAGGAAAATAAATGTAGGCCTCAGAAGATGGAGGATTCCTGGCTGGAGAACACTGGATTTGAAAAAGATTTGGGTGTAGTTGTTGACAGCCAGTTGAATATGAGCCAGCAGCGTGGAACTACTGGTCTAATCCATTTCTGCGCTGCATTAGAAGACTTATATCGAAGTCCCATGAAGTCATTGTTTTCTCTACTCATGCCTGGTGAGATCATACTTGGTGCTTGGTGTCCTTGCCTCCAGTTTCCAGCCGGAGAAAGTAGATAGTTGGGTTAGAGAAGCTTCAGATGAGGTCATTGAAGATGATAGATGGTGTTGGGAACGTGCCTTGTGAGGAGAGGCTGGAGGACCTGGGGATGTTCAGTCAGAAGAAGAGAAGACTTAAGGGCTACTAAGACTAGTAGCCATGTTCAATTCCATAAAAAGGATGCTATGGGGAAAGTGATCAAGAAGGACCAGAAATGGTTGTAAGTTGCAACTACTAAGATTTCTAACTATGAGGTATGTACTGTGGTTTCTCCATCTCTGGAGACGTTTAAGAAGAAGCTGGACCACCATGTCCCATCAGTGGTTTCCTTGCTTCTTTTTTAGTGTGGTCCCTTCCAACTTGACAGTTCTGTGATCCCGTTTGTGATCAGGACTTCCTCAGCGTGGCCTCCTAACACGTTTGAGTTCTCCAGGGATGGAACTGGAAGAAACATCACCTTCCAAGTTA
The DNA here is from genome assembly GCA_039797435.1 of Crotalus adamanteus. Lineage (NCBI taxonomy): Eukaryota > Metazoa > Chordata > Lepidosauria > Squamata > Viperidae > Crotalus > Crotalus adamanteus. The sequence goes on along the minus strand of CM077933.1, from coordinate 4,635,263 downwards.
CCTTTCATGGAGAACCTCAATTTTGAGGCATGGTGCCATGTTTGGGAAACTGCTTCCCAGAATCCTTTGCAAACTTCATGTGTTTTGAGGACTGTCTTTAACACAAATGGGGTGCCTGAAATCCAGAGGTTTTGCAGGAGAAAGAAATGGCACGAGGCTATCAAACCGAGCTTCTGAAATGTTTCCTGTGCTTCTTGTTGCCTTGGGTGCAATTTAACAGACTAACAGAAGGGACCTTGGAGATCTTCTAGTCCAACCCCCTGCTCAAGCAGGAGACAAATGGTTGTCCAGTCTCTTTTTGAAAGCCTCCAGTGATGCAGCACCCACAACCTCTGGGGGTAGGTTGTTCCACTGGTTAATTGTTCTGTCAGGAAGTTTCTCCTTAGTTCTAGGTTGCTTCTCTCCTTGATTAGTTTCCATCTGTTGCTTGTCCTGCCTTCAGACACTGCTATCATGTGGGAGCTAACAGAATAACAGAGTTGGAAGGGATCTTGGAGGTCTTCTAGTCCAACCTTCTACTCAAGCAGAATAGATTACCAAATGGTTGTCCAGTCTTTTCTTAAAAACTTCCAGTGTTGGAGCATTCAGAGCTTCTGGAGGCAGGTTGTTCCACTAATTAATTATTCTAACTGTCAGGAAATTCCTCCTTAGTTCCAGATTGCTTCTCTCCTTGGTTAGCTTCCTTCCTTCCTTCCTTCCTTCCTTCCTTCCTTCCTTCCTTCCTTCCTTCCTTCCTTCCTTCCTTCCTTCCTTCCTTCCCTCCCTCCCTCCCTCCCTCCCTCCCTCCCTCCCTCCCTCCCGGTTGCTTCTCTCCTTGATGAGTTTCTATCCATTGCCCTTCCTTCCTTCCTTCCTTCCTTCCTTCCTTCCTTCCTTCCTTCCTTCCTTCCTTCCTTCCTTCCTTCCTTCTTTCCTTCCTTCCTCCCTCCCTCCCTCCCTCCCTCCCTCCCTCCCGGTTGCTTCTCTCCTTGATGAGTTTCCATCCATTGCCCTTCCTTCCCTCCCTCCCTCCCTCCCTTCCTTCCTTCTTCCTTTTTCTCCCTCCCTCCCTCCCTTCCTTCCTTCTTTCCCTCCCTCCCTCTTGTGCTTTGGAGAACAGCTTGACTCCCTCTTCTTTGTGGCAGCCCCTGAAGTACTGGAACACTGCTGTCATGAAGAAAGGTTCCTTGAACAAAAAGGGTCTGTTTTGAATTATAGCCCAGACAGATTGGAGTGAGGCTCTTTGTGTTTCACAACCTATAATTAAAGTGGAATTGAGTAACCCATTTTACTCCAGATTACTTACTCGAATTAGGACCGCAATCGAATCACAAATTTCCATGGCGAAGCGAGGCAGTGATTGAATGAGCTTTGCCCCATTTTACGACTTTTCTCTCCAGCGTTATTAAGTGAATCCCTGCAGTTGTTAAGTTGCTCAAACGGTTGTTAAGTAAATCCTGGCTTCCCCCCGTGGAGTTTGCTTGTCAGATGGTGGCAAAAGAGGATCACGTGATCCTCCCCCGGGACGCTGCCCCCGTCATAAAGTGTGACTCGGTTGCCAAGAATTTTGACCACGTGACCCTCCGGGAGGCTGCAAAGGTCGTAAGTGTGGAAAAAACAGTCACCAGTCACTTTTTTTGCCATTATAACTTTAAACGGTCACTAAACGAACCGTTGTAAATCGAGGACTATGTATTAGGTACCTTGGTATACCTAATTAGATAGCTTGGTGTTTTGTCCTTTGCTTGCCTTTTTTGACTAAGACCCCTCTAATGTCCGCTTCCCGCGATTGATAACACAGGAATAATAACACAATCCTACCTCCCAGGAGAGTTGTAATAATTTGAGATGTCTGCCCGAGAAATCCTTACGAGCACTTAAGAAAAAAAGAGGATGCTTACATGAATAAGGAACTGTACCTCTTGGACTTGCATTACAACTAAAATTGCTTCCGGTTTGATTTTTGTAAACAGCCTTGCGATGCTGGAATTTTAAATCGCCGGGCGGGAGGATCGCTTCAAGCTGGACAATGATTTGATTTGGGATTTGTCTAACTTCCTTTTACCACCAGCTTTCCTGTCTTAGCTTCCGCAGAGGTTGCGATCAATGCGTGTTAAAATCCCTGTGCTGGGAAATCAGGCCGTTCTTGGTCATTCTTCGCAATCTTGTTTGTGTGACTCGGAAAGAAAAGAGTTGGATGCAGTGCGTTTATCCTTTTTTTAAATAATAATAATAATAATGAAGATATTATTATTATTATTATTATTATTATTATTATTATTATTATTATTTTCCTAAGCAATTTGAGAGGATTGTTAACAACCATCTGGGATTTTTGTGGCTTGGTGCAAATGCCACTAAGATAGTTAAATCGGGTCGGCCACATAGGTGGTCCTGCTTTACAGTGGTCCTGAGTTACGACCATAAGGGGCAAGCTCCTCCATTATGGTTGTAAGTTTAGAACAAGCTTTAATCTGCAAGCAAGCTGAAAGAACACCACGGACCTCCTCAATGTGGAGACCAAATTATCACGCACAAGAAAATGACATCGGAACTACTACAAAAGACAACATCCCCTCCATCTTCCAAAGAATAAGAATAACAAGAGTTGGAAGGGACCTTGGAGGTCTTCTAGTCCACCCCCTGCAGGAGACCCTAGGCCAGTGGTGGCGAACCTACGGCACCCGTGCCAGAGGCGGCACTCGGAGCCGTCTCTGTGGACATGCACGCTGTTGTCCCAGCCTCGCCTCCCCCCCGGTGGCCCCCTCCTCACCAGAAGCCCCCTGGAGAAGAGTGGACCCCAGGCGCGGCCCGCGCGCAGCAGCGCAGCCAAGCAAATGGCAGCCGGGCAAAGACTCCACCCTCATGCCCCAGATGATGCTGTGGGGTGTGGCCAGAGGGCATGGCTACCATGCCCTCTGGGCATTTGCTGGCTGGGCGATCTGCGGCGGGCCGTGGAGGCAGGTGGCCCTGTGAGGGGGGGGACGGGGCGGGGGATGGAGCAGGGGCAGGCGGGGCGGGGGGGTGAAGAGGGCGGGGGCAGAGTGGGAGCGAGGCGGGGCAGTTTTTGGGCACTTGGTCTCTAAAAGGTTTGCCATCACTGCCCTATGCCCATTCTAATAGGCTTAACAAACATTCACAGATCTTTCCTGAGACTCCTGAAGAAGACTCTGGGTGTGCTTGTGGTACGCTTGTGGTGATGAGAAAGAAAGCAGAACAATTAACCAGTGGAACAACCTGCCTCCAGAAGCGGTGAATGTTCCAACACTGGAAGTTTTTAAGAAGAGACTGAACGGCCATTTGTCCGAAATGGTCTAGGGTTTCCTGCCTGAGCAGGGGGTTGGACTAGATGACTTCCAAGGTCCCTTCCAACTTTATTATTATTATTATGGATCATCGCACAGTCAGCCAGATGTTCAGACTGGATTTGGCATTTTGTCTACCTATCGAGTCCTTACCCAGGACCTGGGATAGGCAGATGTGGATGTTTGATGGTATTACAGATATCGTCGCAGGATGGAAGCAGTTCCTAGTAAGGCCGCCTTTTGCAATTGACTAATAGTGAATTTGTCAATGCCAATGGTGTTCAAGTGGTGCTCCAGTTGTTTTGGGATTGCACCCAAGGAGCCTATGACTATTGGTACTACCCTTGCTTGCTTTTGCCACAGTCTTTCTATTTCTATTTGTAGGTCTTTGTATTTTGCTATCTTCTCCAGTTCTTTCTCGTCTATTCTGCTGTCTCCAGGCACTGCCACACCCACAATAATAATAATAATAATAATAATAATAATAATAATAATAATATGAGGAAGAATACTACAAATACTTGGGTATCCTTCAAGCTGACAACATCAAGCACACTGAAGTCAAGAAAAAGATTAGAGGTGAATACATCAAGAGAGTGAAGAAGATCTTAAAATCCAAACTCAATGGAGGAAATACCATAAAGGCAATCAACACCTGGGCAATCCCAGTCATTAGGTACACAGCTGGAATAGTGGACTGGACTCAAGCAGAACTAAAAGCAATGGATAGGCAGACCAGAAAAATAATGACAATGAATCACGCCCTTCATCCACGCAGTGACATTGATAGACTTTATCTACCAAGGCAAATAGGTGGGCGTGGAATGCTACAAGTACATCAGATGGTTGAAGAAGAAAAAATGGCTTTGGAAGAATATCTGAAGAACAATGATGAAGATGCACTGAAAATAGTATATCAGGAAGGCTTACTGACTACTGGAGAGACCAAACTGGCCTACAAGAAAGACCAAATGAAGAACAGAATAGAGGCATGGGAAGACAAAGCACTACATGGCCAATACATTAAAAAAATAGCTGGGAAAGCAGATAATAATAAAACCTGGCAATGGCTAAGAGCAGGAAAATTGAAGAAAGAGACCGAGGGACTAATTCTGGCTGCACAAGACCAAGCCTTAAGGACAAATGCATACAAAGTCAAAATTGAGAAGACAGCAACAGACAGTAAGTGCCGCCTATGCAAAGAAGCTGAAGAAACAGTGGACCACTTGGTAAGCTGTTGCAAGAAGATTGCACAGACTGATTACAAGCAGCGGCATGACAAAGTAGCAACAATGGTGCATTGGAAGATCTGCAAAAAATATCATTTGCCTGTAAGCAAAAACTGGTGGGATCATAAAATAGAGAAAGTCATAGAAAATGATAAAATTAAACTGCTCTGGGACTTCAGAATTCAAACAGACAAGCACCTGCAACATAACACCCCAGACTTAACAATTGTCGATAAGAAAGACAAAAAAGTCTGGATAGTGGACGTGGCAGTGCCTGGAGATAGCAGAATAGAAGAGAAAGAACTGGAGAAGATAACAAAATACAAAGACCTACAAATAGAAATAGAAAGACTGTGGCAAAAGCAAACAAGGGTAGTACCAATAGTAATAGGCTCCTTAGGTGCAATCCCAAAACAACTGGAGCACCACTTGAACACCATTGGCATTGACAAATTCGCTATTAGTCAATTGCAAAAGGCGGCCTTATTAGGAACTGCTTCCATCCTGCGACGATACCTGTAATACCATCAAACATCTACATCTGCCTATCCCAGGTCCTGGGTAAGGACTCGATAGGTAGACAAAATGCCAAATCCAGTCTGAACATCTGGCTGACTGTGCGATGATTGATAATAATAATAATAATAATAATAATGTAGTACCAATAGTCATAGGCTCCTTGGGTGCAATCCCAAAACAACTGGAGCACCACTTGAACACAATTGGCATTGACAAATTCGCTATTAGTCAATTGCAAAAGGCGGCCTTATTAGGAACTGCTTCCATCCTGCGACGATATCTGTAATACCATCAAACATCCACATCTGCCTATCCCAGGTCCTGGGTAAGGACTCGATAGGTAGACAAAATGCCAAATCCAGTCTGAACATCTGGCTGACTGTGCGATGATCCATAATAATAATAATAACAACAACAACAACTATTATTATTGTTATTGTTGTTGTTATTATTATTAACATAGAGTAAGAAGATTGGAAGGGACCTTGGAGGTCTTCTAGTCCACTCCCTGCTCAAGCAGGAGACCCTATGCCATTTCAGATCAATGGCTGTCCGATTTCTTCTTGAAAACCTCCACGGATGGAGCCATCGCTGGAAATTCTGTATAATTTTGTTCCCTTAAGGACATTCTCCTCCTTGTAAAAAACTCTCCCCTGCAGGTCTTATAACGGGTGTATTTGATTTGGGGTGGGGTGTATTTGCTTCCCCCAGTTCGAGGCTGATGCTGGTGGCCGCTGTTAGGAACCACGGATGATAAGGACCAAGGCTGAGGTCAGCATCAGCAGAGGGGGGTTTGTGTCTGCTGGATACACAATCGGTTGGTGATCTTGAAGAAGGTATTTATGGAGGTGGCAAAGTGGGTGTGTTTAGCAGAGTCCCCTTTAAGGCTGCACCAAGGCTTTCTCGGAGCTGCATTTTTGTGGTTTTGGATGATATGTGCTCATTGGAGCCCCGAGGGGATTTGCTGGCGCATGATTAGACCGAAGTGGTTTGGAAGCCTTGTTGGGTCAGAGGCCTCTCCAGACGCCAGTAAAATAGAGAATAGAATGGAACGGAATAGAATAAGAATGGAATGGAATAGAATAGAGTAGAGTGGAGCATAGCATAGCATAGCACAGCATAGAATTATGGGATAGAATATTATAGCGTAGCATAGAATTATGGGATAGAAGAGAGAATAGAATAGAATTATGAGATAGAATAGCATAGCATAGAATAGAGAACGGAACGGAACAGAATGGAACAGAACAGAATATGGAATAGAGAATAGAATAGAATAGAATTATGGATAGAATAGAGAATAGAATAGAATTATGGGATAGAATAGCATAGCATAGCATAGAATAGAGAACGGAACGGAACAGAATGGAACAGAACAGAATATGGAATAGAGAATAGAATAGAATTATGGGATAGAATAGAGAATAGAATAGAATTATAGGGTAGCATAGCATAGCATAGCATAGCATAGTATAGAGAATGGAACGGAACAGAACAGAATGTGGAATGGAATGGAATAGAGCAGTGGTTCTCAACCTGTGGGTCGGGACCCCATTTGGGGTCGAACGACCATTTCATGGGGGTCGCCAAACAACGCAGTCCGCCATTTTTTTCCCCTTTTCCTTAGCTGTGCTACTCCCTTTTATTCTATTGGCTTTTGAAAGCCAATAGAATAGACTCTCTTGAATAGAGTCTAATTCTATTGGCTTTCAGAAGACAATAGGAATTGTCCAGGCTGTCTCTGCGCTGCTGAGCCCGCCAAAAGTCCCATTCTGCAAACGGTGCTGCACCAGCTGAGTAGTCCTCGACTTACGACGGGTTGAGTAGTCCTCGACTTACGACCGGTTGGGGGTCGTGGCATTAAAAAGGTTGAGAACCACTGGAATAGAGAATAGAATAGAAATAGAATAGAATAGAATATGGAATGCAACAGAACAGAACAGAACAAAACAATAGAAAATAGAATAGAACATAGAATAGAATAGAATAGAATAGAATAACTTTATTGTCACTTTGAATGTACACTAATCAGCATACATTAAAATGGAACAAAACAGAATATGGAATGGAATAGAGAATAGAATAGAATAGAATACGGAATGGAACAGAACAGGACAACAAAACAATAGAATAGAATATAGAATAGAATAGAAGAAAGAATAGAATAACTTTATTGTCACTTTGAATGTACACTAATCAGTGTATATTAAAATGGAACAGAACAGAATATGGAATGGAATAGAGAATAGAATAGAATAGAATTTTGAACGGTTGCTAAACAAATAGCTGTAAATCTAGGAAGTTAGCTTTTAAGCTAGTTATTAAGAAGTTAGCTTTTCCTCTTTCCAAACAGTGACTAAGGTATAAAGATTTTTATTTTATTTTAGCAAGACTTAAAAACACAGAATTGTAGACTTGGCACAGTGAGCAAATCCTGAGTAAAGATTAACTAGGAGGTTGTGTACTGGTGCATGTCCTTCCAGGGAAGTTTATACAGGAGCCTCAGCCAAGTTGGCAGGAGCCCACCAGGCACGGAGAAATTTCTCTCATCTTTCATCACGGACTCTACTCAAGGTTTCCAACAACTGTTGCCCATTCCTGACAAAGATTGTGGTGTTGAGGGGGTCAGCAGGGATGGAAGTCAGTCCCAGCTTGGCTGAATGAGCTTGAAATAAAGTCTAAATGAAACTGCCGTAAAATTGCCAGGCAATTTAGTCTCTAAGTCTTTTCTGTTTTTGAACCAGTATCGAAGGAGGCCCCTAAGTGCTTCCTAATTTTGGGTTGAATCCATGTCTTGTCTCAGAATTGAAAGGTCCTTGGTGCTCTCTGTGCTTGGTGGTTTTCTTGCATGAATAGAGTAGAATAGATTAACAAAGAATGGAATGCAATGGAGAATAGAGTAGAATAGAATAGAATAGAATAGAATAGAATAGAATAGAATAGAATAGAATAGAATAGAATAATAATGGAATGGAATGGAGAATAGAATAGAATACAATAGAAATAAGGAATGGAATGGAATGGAATGGAATAGAATAGAATAGAAATAAGGAATGGAATGGAATGGAATAGAATAGAATAGAATAGAATAGAATAGAATAGAATACAGAATGGAATGGAATGGAATGGAATAAGAGCAGAGCAGAATAGAATAGAATAGAATAGAATAATAAAGAATGGAACGGAATGGAGAATAGAATAGAATACGGAATGGAATAGAATAGAATATAGAATGTAGAATATAGAATATAGAATAGAATATACGGAATGGAATAGAATACGGAATGGAATAGAATAGAATATAGAATAGAAGAAAGAATAGAAGAAAGAATAGAATAGAATAACTTTATTGTCACTTTGAATGTACACTAATCAGCATACATTAAAATGAAATTTCACTGCATTCAGCTCTCTGATACACACTACATAAACATGACCAAAAATTATTCATATATCCACATACCCATATATATTCTATGACACAGAAATGAATGCTTCGAGCTCTAAGCACAAATAAGTGCTTAGAAGCCGTATCCTGAATCACGGGAAGCGAGCTTCCTATGATCTTCTCAGCTGCCCTTACCCCTCTCTGTATGGACCTTCTATCTGAGCCTTTGCTATACCACCAAACCAGGCAGTGATGCAGTTTGTTAAAATGCTCTCAATCATGCCTCTGTAAAAAGTGGCCAGGACAGAAGGAGAAAGATGCGCTCTCCTCATTCGATGCAGGAAATGCAGACGCTGGTTTGCATGCTTCACTAAGGATGACGTATGAAGAGAGCAAGTCAGATTGTTAGTTATCTGCACCCGCAGATACTTGATACTGTTGACCACCTCCACAGCTTCAGCCTTGATACTGAGTGGAGTATGACTATGCTGGCTCTTTCTAAAATCTACAATGATCTCCTTATGTTTTATCAACATTTAGAACTAGGTTATTTTTATGGCACCAGTTCATCTCCTCCCTATAAGCATCTTCATTGTTGTCCCAGATAAGACCCACCACTGCTGTGTCATCCGCATACTTCACAATATGATTCATACCAGACTTGGCATAGCAGTTGTGGGTCATCAAGGTGAACAGTAATGGACAGCATGACTAGGCAGCAGCCGTGCTAGAAGGGAAAGGAACAGGAAGATTCTGAGGTCGTGCTCTCTGAGCTTGGTTGTTTTCTTGCAGACGTTTCGTGACCCAGCTAGGCATCATCATCAGTGCTAGAAGGGAGTGGGGGAGGAGGACTCGGATCTGTGGTGCTCGCTGAGCTTGGTTGTGTTCTTGCAGACGTTTCATGACCCAGCTAGGCATCATCATCCGTGCTAGAAGGGAGTGGAGGAGGAGGACTCGGATCTGTGGTGCTCGCTGAGCTTGGTTGTTTTCTTGCAGACATTTCATGACCCAGCTAGGCATCATCATCCGTGCTAGAAGGGAGTGGAGGAGGAGGACTCGGATCTGTGGTGCTCACTGAGCTTGGTTGTTTTCTTGCAGACATTTCATGACCCAGCTAGGCATCATCATCCGTGCTAGAAGGGAGTGGAGGAGGAGGACTCGGATCTGTGGTGCTCTCTGAGCTTGGTTGTTTTCTTGCAGACATTTCATGACCCAACTAGGCAGCAGCATCCATGCTAGAAGGGAATGGAGGAGGACAGTGGAGTCCATGGTGCTCTCCGAGCTTGGTTGTTTTCTTGAAGATGTTTCACGACCCAATTAGATAATGTCATCAGTGCTAGCTTGGGTAATGATTATTTAGTTTGGGGATGCGAGAAGACAGCCAGGTTCAGACAGCACCAAGGACCCCACAGTCCTGTTCCTCCATTGTGCAAACCCCGTTTCCTTCTAGCACTGATGGTGTTCCCTGGTTGGGTCATGAAATGTCTGCAAGAAAGCACCAGGGACCCCTCACTTCAAACCCTAAGCAACAAACAGTCTCCTTGATTGGCTCAGAATTCCCGACAGTGCAATTTGGAGTTGGTTCTTGAAAGTCGGTTTCCGCGAAGAGGGCAGTGTCTGGATCTGCACTTAGGGATTCACGGAAGAGATGGTTACGCACGGCCTGGGAATTGACTTTCTCAGAAGCCCACCAGGCATGTTCCCATTAAGCCCCAGGCCGGTTCACGTCAGTTCATTTGGCTTGGAACGGGGCAGGCGCCATCTTGAATTTCTTGGCCCTTCTCCCAGCTGTGGAAAGTCTTCGCTTGAGCAATTTTCAAGCTGCGGAGTTGACTTTCACGTACAGGCAGAGAATCTTCAACCTGTCAGAGAAGGAGGAGAAGCGTCTGGTTTTGGTTGAAGCTTTGGGGTTTCTTCTAATCTTTGGAATTTCTTTGAATCCCAGATGTCCTCTTCCTCCTCCTCTTTTGAAAGGCCTCCAGAGCAGTGGACCTCATCCCTTTCTTTACAGTCATGCATTCCACCAACTTAATGACGGCTTGCCTAAGGAATGTCTGCTTTCCTCGGTTGCAAATTTATGGAAAACCACCTTAGGAGGACATGTCCAAAAAAAGCTCCCTCAACATTGGTTATTTTGCAAAGCTCTTTCATTTGATCCCAGGTTTCCCCCCAAGCTTGAAATTCCTTGAAATGCTCTCTCTCTCTCTCTCTCTCTCTGTGTGTGTGTGTGTGTGTGTGTTGTGGAAATATGTCCTTTTCCCCTTGTTCTGGTTATTTTGTTTTTTCAGCTGCGCAGAAATGAAACTCTTGGTACCAAGCGAGTTGTTCTAAAAATGGCCACGCTATGGTTTGGTTGAATTTCTTTTTTTTTTCCAAATTTGGAAAGGAAGAAGGCAAACCCCTTGACAGTTCAGTGTGATTTTGGACGTTCAGCCCAAGATTGATGGGATCAGAAACAATTCCATATAAAAAAACATTTTGAGTTATTTAGATACCAAGAGTTCAAGGCTTTGAAACTTTCCAGGAGTTACCCAGTTTGCGGAATTTCTTAATACAGCTTGGCCACCACTAGTGATGGTTCTTTATGAAACATCTGGAGATCTTGGAGGTGTCTTCAGCTTCCACAGTTTAGTGAGTACACTCTCCCCAAAAAATTTTCTCCAAATTGAGTCCTCTCCAGATGTTTGGGCTGCAATCCTATTATCCAAAAATTCATTCCCCCCCCCCTCAGGAGATAATCTCCAAATGACACATCCATGACAACTAAAATAGGAGCACCTTCTTGCTTCTGACGTCCATTATCTTCAAGGACGTCTGTTGCCTTGAAAGGATGATAAGGGCACCTACTGTGTGATAATGGCCGTTTGTTTGTGTCACTTCAGCTCCTGGTATCCAAACCCACATTTCTGATTTCCCAAGTTATAAATAAATGTGTTATCTGTCTCTTCATAATTTGTCAAAGCTGTCCATGAGAGAATCCCTTATTGCAGACATGTCGAACACAAGGCCCGGGGGCCGGATGCGACCCGTGAAGTGGTTTCATGTGGCCCGCAAAGCCATCTTGGAAACAGTGAGGGAACGGCCCCCACTGCCTTGGCCCTGGCCCAGGCCGGCCAGGAGCGAATGTACAATTTTGTGGTGGCCATCTATGCTGAAATGCATTCAGTCTTAGCTCCACAAGGCTGTCTGAAAACAGCGAGGGACCAGCCCCTGCTGCGTCGGCCCTGCCTCCTGTGTGCATGCTGGGGAGGTATCACCCTTTGTGAGGAATGAAGAAATGGACCATGCCTTGGTGCTTGCCCTGGTCCCACCCCCTTCTGCCAGAGACCCTCAGATCTGTCCCACTCCTGCCCAGGGCCCCACAGGCACCCTTGACGTGAACGATGTAGAGCTGGCCATGCCCACCCAATAGGCCACACACACTCCATCCAAACCCACCCAGTAGGCTGCACCCACCCTGGCCACATACCTCGCCCCCCCCCCCCAGGGCAACCACAGTGCTGATGTGGCCCTCAATGAAATTAAGTTCGACACCCCTACCTTATTGGGATTATGGCGCCTTGCATCATTATGAGTCTTACACTTGAAGCATAGATACTAAAAGCCATAGAAACAGAAGGATAGAATCAATATCACATGGTGTTAATACTGCTTTATAAAGCCTTAGTCCACGTTCGGAATCTTGCATCCAGTTTTGCTCACCGCAACGTAAAAAAGATGTTGAGTCTCTAGAAAGATAAAGTCTCTAAAACATACGAGGAACGGTTGCTGGAATTGGGTATATCTCAGTTTAATGAAGAGAAGGACGAGGGGGGACATGGTAGCAGCGTTCCAATATCTCAGGGGCTGCCCCACAGAAGAGGGAGTCAAGCTATTCTCCAAAGCCCCTGAAGGCAGGACAAGAAGCAACGGATGGAGACTAACCAAGGAGAGAAGCAACCTGGAACTAAGGAGACATTTCTTGACAGTTAGAACAATTAATCAGTGGAACGAGTTGCCACCAGAAGTTGTGAATGCCCCAACACTGGAAGTTTTTAAGAAGAGACTCTGAAATGGTACGGGGTTTCCTGCATGAGCAGGAGGTTGGACTAGAAGACCTCCAAGGTCCTTTCCAACTGTTATTCTGTATTAATGTATAAACTGGAGATTCGGTCGTCTTCTCCAGGAATGGATCGATAATAAACTCTGTAGCGCTTATCTGGATTTTATTGCTAATATGAGCTAATGGCCGGAACTGCCCCCCAAATACTTTTGGCAGTAAATTTAGCACTGACATGCCCTGAAAGGGGAAAGGTGGCTTTTGACAACTTGATGAAAGTCCTTCTGGAGGTGACTGTAGGTAGGTGGAGCAGCGGGTAATAGAGGAAGCTTCTTACGAAGAACAGAAATTGCAGAACTGCAGAACAGAGTTTTCGATTTCATATGAGCGCCAGTAAATGAATGGCAGATGGTCGTTAGTGAGGCCACCAGCCATCTGATGGTAAGAACATTGTTGTTCTCACCCTGTTTCTGTCTGACTAACAGGACTAGCAGATCCGTTGAGCTCTTGGCTGCAGTTTCCTCTGTGAGCTCGTGTCGATGGAAAGCTACAACTGCAGGAAATGAGACTCGGAGATGCCGAACGTTTTGCAGACACGGGAATGTGGTACCAAATTTTGGGATCCATTGATGGACTTGGAATCCACAATGGAGATGATAGATAAGCCCATTTATTGATGTGGCTGATGTAGGAGCCTTCAAGGATGCTAGGTGTTCCCAGGCCTTGCGTTCCACTTTTATTACATCGCCTACATTTGGGGCAGGTTAGTGAAATGCATTTGAGTGAGATCTTTCTCCTTGCTCCAGCCTTGTTAGCCAAGTCCTTTTAGTAGCTGATCACATAGAGAACGTACGTTTGGCAAAACTGCTTCAGAATAGGAGGACCATCCTAGACGCATGTAGAAATTTGGGCGAAAAACCAAGGGAATAAATGTAGCCCTCGACTTAAAACAGTTCATTTTAGTGATCGTTCACAGTTGCAGCGGCCCTGAAAAATGCGACTTAGGACTGTTGTAGCCAATCCCGATGGTTATGTGACCAAAATTTGGATGTTTGGCAACCGGTTCGTATTTATGACGATCGCAGTTAACGTAATCCCCTTCCGACAAGCAGTCCGTGGGGAAGCAAGATTAACGACCGTGCTACTAGCTCAGCAGCTGCAGTGATTCATTTAACAGCTGCATAAATGGGGCAAAGCTGACTTAACAAACGTCTCACTTAGCAATGGAAATGTTGTGCTCAGATTGTGGTCAGTTGAGGACGGAGATTGTACCTGAAGATTCCTGCAGTGCTGGCCTTTTGGGAGGAGAGCTTGATTGCCTGAATTCAACGTTGGTTGGTTGTTGTTTTTTTCTCTATTTTTTTCCTCCCGACACGGTTCTCTTTTCTCCGACAGTTGGGTTGCCAGCAAAAAAAGATATTTTTTAAAAAAATCCCACAGCTTTGCTGCTGGAAGAAACGTTTTGCAATTGATGGAATCTGGGGGGGGGGGAATATGTCTGGAGGGACCGTGCAACCGGAGGGAAGCCCTGCTCTCCCCTTGCACTCAACGCATCAATAAATCACGAGTTTTCTCCTTGACTTGACACACGGCAATCGGATCCTGGGAAGGTGGCATTTGATAAGAGCAAACTCGGAGGAGGGGGGGTGTCTGCGTGGTGGGGGCAGCCAAAGGCTATCTCCCAAGAGAAGGAAAAGGAAAAAGCTAATTTTAAAAGAGGCAGGCAGGCAGGGAGCTAACGGGAGTAGACTGCAGCCCTGCAGAGTGTTGCTGGCTGCTTTGCAAAGAATTCGCCAGTTCAGAACAGAACACTGTAGCAGAGCTTGGAAAAGACATTGGAGGTCTTCCAAAATTGATTATCTGAGATTGGTTAATCAGAATAGAACTGGAAGGGACCTTGGAGGTCCTCTAGTCCAACCCCCTGCTCAAGCAGGAGCCCCTATACCACTTCAGACAAGTGGCCATCCACTCTCTTCTGAAAATGAAGCACCTATAACTTCTGGAGGCAGGTTGTTCCACTGGTTAATTGTTCTCAGTGTTAGGAAGTTTCTCCTTAGTTCTAGGTTGCTTCTCTCCTTGATTAGACCTGAGATCAGTTAATCCAGTGGTTCTCAACCTTTTTAATGCCGCGACCCCCAACCGGTTGTAAGTCGAGGACTACTCAACCGGTCGTAAGTCAAGGAGTACTCAACTGGTGCAGCACCGTTTGCAGAATGGGACTTTTGGCGGGCTCAGCAGGGCAGAGACAGCCTGGACAATTCCTATTGGCTTTGGAAAGCCAATAGAAAAAAATGGCGGACTGCATTGTTTGGCGACCCCCGTGAAATGGTCGTTCGACCCCAAATGGGGTCCCGACCCAAAGGTTGAGAACCACTGAGTTAATCAGAATAGAGCTGGGAGGTCTTCTAGTCCAGTGATGGCGAACCTTTTAGAGACCGAGTGCCCAAACTTCAACCCAAAACCCACTTATGTATTGCCGGGTGGGCATGGCCACCGGGTGATGTGGCCTCTTGGGTGGGCTTGGCCACAGTGGCCATGGCAATGAGTGGGCATGGCCAGCTCCATGTTGCTCTTGCGGAGGGACGCCTGTGAGGGCCAGGCAGGGTTGGGGGAGATCCAGGGGTCTCTGGTGGGTGGGGCGGTGGGCAGGAGGCTGGTTCTGTGGGGTGAGGCGAGGCAGGGCGGGGGTGCCATGTCGCAGGGCGAGGCAGAGGCCAGGGTGGCTGCTGCCTGACACCATCGGCCCCCGTACACAGAGGCCAGCAAGCGCATGGGTGCTGGGATGCATCCGGGCACGTGGGACCTTGGCGAGTTAGCGGGCGGCTGGTTGAAGAGGACGGTTGCCATCTCCGAGGCATGGCGTGCGTGCCCACTGAGAGGGCTCCGAGTGCCACCTCTGGCACGCGTGCCATAAGTTTGCCACCACTGTTCTAGTCCAAACAGGAAAACCTATACCATTTCAGACAAGGGACTGTCCAATCTTTTCTTAAAAACCTCCAGTGATGAAACACCCACGATTTCTGGAAGGAAGCGGTTCCAGTGGTTTATTGTCTTCGCTGTCAGGAAGTTTCTCCTTAATTCCAGGTTGCGTCTCTCCTTGATGAGTTTCCATCCATTGTTTCTTGTCCTGCCTTGAGGCGCTTGGGAAAATAAGTTGACCCCCTCTTCTTTGGGGCAGCCCCTCAAATATTGGAAGACTGCTATCCTGTCATCCCTAGTCCTTCTTCTCATTTAGACCAGTGGTTCTCAACCTTTTTAATGCCGTGACCCCCAACCGGTCGTAAGTCGAGGACTACTCAACTGGTGCAGCACCGTTTGCAGAATGGGACTTTTGGCGGGCTCAGCAGGGCAGAGACAGCCTGGACAATTCCTATTGGCTTTGGAAAGCCAATAGAATTAGACTCTATTCAAGACAGTCTATTCTATTGGCTTTCAAAAGCCAATAGAATAAAAGGGAGTAGCACAGCTAAGGAAAAGGGGGAAAAAAATGGCGGACTGCATTGTTTGGCGACCCCCGTGAAATGGTCGTTCGACCCCAAATGGGGTCCCGACCTACAGGTTGAGAACCACTGATCTAGACCTACCCAGTTCCTGCCACCGTTCTTTATATGTTTTAGCCTCCAGTCCTCTGATCATCTTTGTTGCTCTTCTCTGCACTCTGTTCGATACAGGTAGTCCTCAGTTTGTGGCCATTTTGTTTACGGACCATTGGAAGATACAGCAGCACTGTATCCTCACATTTAACGACGGTTGCAACATCCCCAGGGGTCACGTAATCCAAATTAGGTGCTTGCCAACTGGGTGTATGCAGTATGGCGCCCCAGGGTTACGTGACCCCCCCCCCCCCGTTGGCTTCTGACTAATGAAGTGGGGGGGGGACACCACGATTTGCTTAATGACTGCACAATTTGCCTAACAAATGCTGCTGTGATTTGCTTAACAATCCTGGCAATAAAATTGGGCATGGCTGACTTAACAGCCGCCTTGCTTAGCCAAATGGAAATTTGGGTCCCAATTGTGATTGTAAATCAAGGGGCTACCGGTATTTCTGCTGGCCAGTTTTATTTTCCCTCTCTCTTTTTCTCCCTTCTTGGGGAAAGCCAAGTTTGTTTGTTTTTTTAAATTTCCAAGCGAGACGAGGGGGGGCGGAGGGAGGACGGAAGTGATGAGAAACAAGGCCTTGATCTCTCAGTGCCTGAAAATATTCCTTTTTTCGCCTGCCAGCTCGCTGGCGGGTTGGCGCTTTGTCTGACTTAACGGCAGGACACACCGTGTTGTGTTTTATTTTTAGCCCGTTCTGCATCAGTAATTAACGTGTCCTTTTCGCCCCGTTCCGTCTCACGGCAGGCTGTGGAAAGAGAGAAGACTTGGAGGCTGTTCGGTTCCTAAACCTGACGTGTCGCTAAAATTTATTCCATCTGGAATGTGGCAGGAGAAATAAATAAATGTTGATTTGCTTTCTATGATGGGTGGCTTTGCTTCTCAAACCCAAGAACACCCCCCCATTCAACAACAACAAACAACAACAATAATCACCATCAACAACAAACAATAATATAACAAGAAGAAGAAGAAGAAGAAGCAGTAGAAGTAGCAGTAGCAATAGCAGTAGCAATAGCAGTAGCAGTAGCAGTAGTAAGGGACCTTGGAGGTCTTTAGTCCAACTCCCTATTATACCATTTCAGACAAATAATAGTCCAGTCTCTTCTTAAAAATTTCCAGTCTTGGAGCATTCACAACTTCTGGTGGCAGGTTGTTCCACTGGTTAATTGTTCTAACTGTCAGGAAATTTCTCTTTAATTCCAGGTTGCTTCTCTCATTGGTCAGTTTCCAACCATTGTTTCTTGTCCTGCCCTCTGGTGCTTTGGTGAATAATGTGACCCCCACTTCTTTTTGGCTGGAGCATTCACAACTTCTGGTGGCAGGTTGTTCCACTGGTTAATTGTTCTAACTGTCAGGAAATTTCTCCTTAATTCCAGGTTGCTTCTCTCTTTGATTAGTTTCCAAGCATTGTTTGTTGTCCTGCCCTCTGGTGCTTTGGTGAATAATGTGACCCCCACTTCTTTGTGGCAGCCCCTCAAATACTGGAACGCTGCTATCATGTCACCCCTATTTCTTCTTTTCTTTAGACTAGCCAAACCCAAGTCCCGAAGCCGTTCTTCCTATGTTTTAGCCTCCAGTCCCCTGATCATCTTTGTTGCTCTTCTCTGTACTTTTTCTAGAGTTCTTTTTGAATTTGCAAAGAAAAGATAGCAAATGGAAACCTGGTTCTGCCCCAAACCAAGTTAATTGGACTAAAATCAGAAGAAGAAACAGGAAAGCCAACAGCATGTGAACGAGCAAAAATGGCTTAAACTAGGTACCGGTGTTCTTACCCTAAAATCTGGAATGAATTCTGTTTTGTCTCAATTTTATTCAGTCTGGGCTTGTCGTGGCTTTGTGTTTCTAGGAAAACTTTAGCCGGTTCATGAACTTATAACTGCCCGGAAAAATCTGGGAAAACATTTCTTTGTATCTTTTTTTTTTTTTGCTATTTTCTTTTTTTTTTTTATTGAAAATTTTTGCACTTTTACAATAAAATAATCCTCCTCTCCCACCCCCCCTCCCACCCATCATCTTCCCCCCTTCTTCCCAGAGCTGAATACAGGGTTAATAAAAACTAAAAAAAACCCTTACAACTTAAATAAACATCAAACAATTATAAATACATTCAAAAAAACAACAAAATTTTAAATACTTTAACTCCAATATATAAAAACACAACAAAACAATAGTTCTGATCGTTACCTTAAACATAAATTATTCAAAAGCTAGATAATACTTTTTAATCTTATATTTGTGCTGTATAAAATTCACCCATTTTTTCCACACCCAAAAATATTTCTCTTGCGATTGATCTTTCAAATAAGCCGAAATTTTTGCCATTTTAGATAAATAAGAAACTTTAAGAAACCATTCCTCTAAAGTAGGCAAAAACTCCTTCTT
This sequence comes from Crotalus adamanteus, assembly GCA_039797435.1. Taxonomy (NCBI): domain Eukaryota; kingdom Metazoa; phylum Chordata; class Lepidosauria; order Squamata; family Viperidae; genus Crotalus; species Crotalus adamanteus. The sequence goes on along the minus strand of CM077933.1, from coordinate 4,616,819 downwards.
CCAGTATTGCCCTATCAGCAGCCTTGCCGCTGTAATTAAATTCAACATTAAAATAATTTCTTTATCATCACAATCAACAATAATACCTAACAAAAACAATTGTGGTGTAAATTTTATCCTTCTATTAAAAATTTTTTGAATATTCCACCAAATCTTAATCCAAAAAGCCTTTATATTTTTACATGACCACCAAATATGATAATACGTTGCATCCAAACAACCACATCTCCAACATTTAGGCTGCAGATTTGGATACATACGAGACATCTTCTGTGGATCAAGGTGCCACCTATAAAACATTTTGTAAACATTTTCTTGTAAATTTTGAGCTTTTCTTACACTCTTTTGCTTTCCCTTCTTTTTCTCTTTTCTTAGTTCGTATTGAGTTTTGATTGTCTCTTCTAAACGGCATGCAAAGGTGGTTTATCTGGATGTGTCGGTTGATGGCTGAACCACATTCTTTACCCACACTGGCAGGACAAGCTGCTTTAGATGGGTGAATCTATCTATTATCTACCTACTTATCTATTAGAAATGAAGTGGCACTCCTTGCTGTTTTTTTAGATCAACCTTAGTAGCTCCCCAAAATAGGCTTTGGAAAAAAACAACCGCTGGCTGTACAAGTGTGTTTGGCGGATAGAAGTTCACGGTGGAGAACAAAATGAAATGGAAATTCAATTGTCAGTGGCGCCGAAGTTGGGCCTTCCTCCAGCCATTGTAGAAAAGTGGAATTTCCCATCCCCTTCTCTCTGTTTGCATAGTGGAGCTTGGACAAACTCCAAGACGACAACAAGAAAAGGCTACAGCAATTGCCCCTTTCATGCCGTTCTGTTATGTTTGCTTACTATTTTTAAAAACTTTGAACAATGCTTTTTTGTGCCTTCAAAACTCTCGGAGGCCACCCCATCAGCTGCAGGTTGCAACACACAGCCTGGGAATCTTCTGGCGCTCCAGAAGAGCCAGTGTTGAGTCCTTTTCTCCAGTTTTTTTTTTATTCAGAAGCAAATAGTTGACTTCAAGCTCTATTTCTGGCAGGTTCTGTGGCAAGATGTTGGCTTGTTCAAGGCAGGAAAGTCCAGACCTTGATCAGCTAGATATAACTGAATCTTTTTCGAATAACCAGGAAGAAGACGATCCTAAATTGTCATAGAACAGAACAGAACAGAATAGAATAGAATAGTGATAGAATGGAATGGAATGGAATGGATTAGAATAGAATAGAATAGAATAGAATAGAATAGAATAGAATAGAATAGAATAGAATAATAAGGATAGAATAGAATAGAATAATAAGGATAGGATAGGATAGGATAGGATAGGGAATGGAATGGAATGGAATAGAATAGAATAGAATGGAATAGAATAGAATAGAATAGAATAGAATAGAATAGAATAGAATAGAATAGAATAGAATAGAATAGTGGATGAGAATGGAATGGAATGGAATGGAATAGAATAGAATAGAATAGAATAGAATAGAATAGAATAGAATAGAATAGAATAGAATAGAATAATAAGGATAGAATAGAATAGAATAATAAGGATAGGATAGGATAGGATAGGATAGGGAATGGAATGGAATGGATTAGAATAGAATAGAATAGAATAGAATAGAATAGAATAGAATAGAATAGAATAGAATAGAATAGAATAGAATAGAATAGAATATAGACCAGACCAGAGTAGAGTAGAATATAGACCAGAGTAGAGCAGAGCAGAACAAAACAGAACAGAACAGAATAGAATAGACAATATGGAAGAGAGAATAGAATAGACAATATGGAAGAGAGTACAGTGCAGTACAGTAGAATAGAATAGAATAGAATAGAATAGAAATAAGGAACAGAATGGAGTGGAGTGGAGTGGAGTGGAATAGAGTAGAGTAGAGTAGAGTAGAGTAGACAATATGGAAGAGAGACTAGAATAGACAATATGGAATAGAGTAGAGTAGAATAGAATAGAATAGAATAGAATAGAATTTAATTATGTTCAATTTGTAACAATGAAAATACATCCTGCATATCAGATATTTACATTACGATTCATAACAGTAGCAAAATTACAGTTATGAAGTAGCAACAAAAATAATTTTATGGTTGGGGGTCACCACAACATGAGCAACTGTATTAAAGGGTCACAGCATTAGGAAGGTTGAGAACCACTGAGCTAGAAAGACCAGTAGGTAACTTTCATGAGGCATGATGTGGTCCCAAAGGCAACCTGGAACTTCCTTTGTTTTTTTTTTTTTTGAAAAGCACCTTTGGGACAACCATGACCTGGATGATTGAGAATCTCCAGAGACATCGAGGCATTTGGTGGCTTTCTAAATTTGTCATTTTTTTTAGGGAGGATTTCTTGAGAAGCAAATATTGAGTTGAGTTTACCTTATAAGCTCACCCCAAGCATCCTAGTTGAGTTGCAGCGTGAAAGTTCTCAGACCTTGTCCCAGTGCAAAATGTATTTTAGGACAATGTCAGATAAGGGTTGGGGTGAGGGTTGGGGATCCAAGTTTGGTCTTCAGGATGGATGTGAGATTCTAGGGGGTGGTCCTTGGTGGGCTGGGAAAGAGGAGATTTCACTTACGGGATTTCTTAAGCGTGAAGACAATCACCACCAACAAATTCGTCCATCTCTTATCACAATATCCCTTTTCAGGCAAAATTACATGAAGCAGAGTGCAGGAAAACATGACATTGGAAGCTAGGAAGTAAAAGATGAAAGCGAAAAAGAAAAACAACCGAATCAGGTTAACTCTCTGGAGAAGTCTATAACGGTGGGAAGATGGAAGAAAAGAGAAGAAGAAGAAGGGGATGGTTAGAAAGATGGATGGACTTGATGACAGGACTATTGACTCCCTTGCTTAAAGACATGAATAAGAGTGCTCTCTGAGCTTGGTGGTTTTCTTGCAGGCGTTGCATTACCCAACTAGGGAACATCATCAGTGCTAGAAGGGAGTGAGGTTTGTGGAAAAAAGGAAGGATGATGAGAACTGTGGAGTCCTTGGTGCTTTCTGAGCTTGGTGGTTTTCTTGCAGATGTTTCATGACCCAATTAGGTAGCATCATCAGTGCTAGAAGGGAGGAGGAGGAGGAGGGGAGGAGGAGGAAGACTGTGGAGTCTTTGTGGCTCTCTGATGTGGGTGGTTTTCTTGCAGATGTTTCATGACCCAACTAGGGAACATCATCAGTGCTAGAGGAGGAGGAGGAGGAGGAGGTGGTGGTTGATGACTGTGGAGTCCTTGGTACTCTCTGAGCTTGGTGGTTTTCCTGCAGATGCTTCGTGACCCTACAAGGGCACATCCTCAGTGATAGAAGGGAGTGAGTTTTGCAGAGAGGAGGAGGAGGAGGAGGAGGAAGACTCTGGGGTCCTTGGTGCTCTCTGAGCTTGGTGGTTTTCTTGCAAACATTTCATGACCCAACTAGGTAGCATCATCAGTGCTAGAAAGGAGTGAGGTTTGTGGAAAAAAGGAAGGATGATGAGAACTGTGGGGTCCTTGATGCTCTCTGAGCTTGGTGGTTTTCTTGCAGACGTTTCCTTACCTCAACTAGGTAACATAATCAGCGCTGATGTTAGGGGAACCCTACAGCCCCCCTCTTCCTCCTTCTCCCCCTCCCTTCCCCCTCCTCCTCCCCTCCTCTTCCTCCTCCTCTATGCCAAATCTACTCCCTTCTAGTACTGATGATGTTACCTAGTTTGATATTAAAACGTCTTCACGAAAACCACCCAGGTCAGGGAACACTCCAGCTTCTCTCATTTCAACCCTGAGAAATATTCTCCTTTATTGAAGAGTGAACAAGCCCCACTCTATACACCATAAACCATTAGAATCCGAACAAAAGTTGGCTTTATCTGTTTTGGTTACCTGGCAAAGTTTCCGAAACTGAAACTTAAATAAGTTTTGTTTGCTTTCCTCCAACTTTGCAAAGCTCCTGCACCAGGAAAACCTACCAGCAAAGAGGCCAGTCACCTGCTGTAACCTTAAGCCATGCATTTAGGAATGCAAGCAGAGAGTCATATATATATATATATATATATATATATAAAAGCGTTGGACCACCCAAATCCTTTGCTAAGCTGCTGCGCCGTGTTGCAAAAAAAAAAATAAATAAATAAAAAATGAAAGGATGTTGGTCTGATTCAGGTCTAAAGAGACTGGCGATGCAGAATTTATTTAAACACACAAAAAAAACTCAGTTGCAGTGAAAAAGGGGGGCTGCCAAGCTTCTCCCACAGTTGCCTTGAACGGCAGCCAGAGTTTCCATAGCTACAGAGAATAATGCTGACAGCCAGAAACATTAAGAGAAGCAAAGAGAGGTGAATTGATCCTCTTTTGGGTTCCCCCCCCTCTCCCTTTTGCAATTTTTTTCAACGTTGGGTAGTCTGGGAAAAAAAAAAAACCCTATGATTACTAAGGATTTGCAAATGGCTCTGTTTTTCTGGCGCATGGCGAAGACCCGTGTTGGAATTGTTGAGTTGGATATGTATCCAAAAATTAGGGACAATTTAAATGACCACAACTGAGCCCAAAATTTATACTGCTAACCAAGACATTTGTTAAGTGCATTTTGTCCCCTTTTACGACTTTCCTTGCCACGGTACTCTAGAAAGAACACAGAGAAGAGCAACAAAGATGATCAGGGGACTGGAGGCTAAAGCATATAAGGAACGGTTGATGGAATTGGGGATGTCTAGTTTAACGAAGAGAAGGACGAGGGGGGACAGGATAGCAGTCTTCCAATATCTGAGGGGCTGCCCCAAAGAAGAGGGAGTCAAGCTATTCTCCAAAGCGCCTGAAGGCAGGACAAGAAGCAACGGATGGAAACTAATCAAGGAGAGAAGCAACCTAGAGCTAAGCAGAAATTTCCTGAAAATTAGAACAATGAACCTGTGGAACAGCCTGCCTCCAGAAGGGGTGAATGCTCCAACACTGGAGGTTTTTAAGAAGAGTCTGGACAGCCATTTGTCCGAAATGGTATAGGGTCTCCTGCCTAAGCAGGAGGGTTGGACTAGATGACCTCCAAGGTCCCTTCCAACTTTATTATTATTATTATTATTATTATTATTATTATTATTATTGGAATCACTGCAGTCGTAAAGTAAGTAATCCGGTTGTTAAGTGAATCCAGCTTCCCCATTCACTTTGCTCATCAGACGGTCGCAAAAGGGGATGACGTGAACCTGGGACACTGCGACCGTCATAAATATGAGTCAGTTGCCGAACATCTGAAATTTGATCATGTGACCCACGGGGAGGCTGCAACGGTTGCAAGCGTGAAAAATGGTTCTAAGTCACTTTTTTTCGGTGCCGTTGTAACTTTGAACAAACTGTCATAAGTTGAGGACTAACTGTATTCGTCTTTTAGTTCTGCCCGGGCATACTCAAATGTGCTTTTTGAACCCTCAACCAGTGTTGGTCGACTTTGAAGGTCTCAGGTTGCCAAGGTTCCCAAACACAAACTTAAACCGTGTTTGTAAATTTGATGCTTTCCCCAACCCTCATTCTCCATCCTGGGTTGGGCTTCGCCTTCCATCATCCTTAGCCAGCTGCTGGACCCATCCAGGTTTAAAGGGGAGGGAGGCATGATCCTGGTAGTCCCTTTGTAGGAGTTGCAAAGATGGAGAGTCCGTAACTCAAGGGTCCGCCTTGATGGATGTCTCAGCTGTTCTTGGGTGGGCTCTGCTCGCTACCCTAAACCGTGGCTTGCTTATTGTGGTTTGTAGAACAAACCCCCATTGATTGAGTTTGCAGAAGCACCAACTAAAATGAAGCAGTTCTGAAGCACCGCTTCACTTAACGATGGCAGTTTTGGCAGCCATGGTTGAGGTCATTAAGAGAATCACCCACAGTCAGAAGGCAAAGGCCTATTGGAAAAGCATACATATGTGGTTAGAAAAAATATTGGGCGAACAAGTGGATTTTAAACCTGAACTTTTTTTTTACTAGGCATTATGTCTGAAAAGACTAATAAGCAGAAATTATATTTAACTTTACATATTACCACAGCAGCGAGAATAATTTTTGCACAATATTGGAAGAACGAAGGATTGCCATCAGAGGAAGAAATAATTACGAAAATATTGGAATGTGCAGAGATGGACAGACTAACGATGAGGCTGAAAGACAAAGAAGATACGAACTACTATCAAATTTGGAATTTATTTTATTCTTGGTTAGAGAAAAGAATGACGGATTAGGAATTGAACATGTATTAGCTTAGCAAATTCCAGACAACTTGTTGATTGGAAAAATTAACATATGTTGATGAAAAAAAAATTAATAAAAAAAGATTGATTAAAAAAAGAGAATCACCCACAGTCGTTAAGCAAAACGTGACAGCATCCCCAGTGACTTTACCAGTTGGAAGCAGGCTTGGAAAGTCGCAAGTGGTGATCATGTGACTGCAGGGGTGTTGTGACGGTCGTAAGTTTGAGGATCAGTTATAAGTTGTTGTTTTTTTTCAGTGCGGTGGTAACTTTGAAAGATTGCTCAACGAACGGGTGTAAATCTATAAAGCAGTGGTTCTCAACCTGTGGGTCGGGACCCCATTTGGGGTCGAACGACCATTTCATGGGGGTCACCAAACAACGCAGTCCGCCATTTTTTCCCCTTTTCCTTAGCTGTGCTACTCCCTTTTATTCTATTGGCTTTTAAAAGCCAATAGAATAGACTCTCTTGAATAGAATCTAATTCTATTGGCTTTCAAAAGCCAACAGGAATTGTCCAGGCTGTCTCTGCCCTGCTGAGCCCGCCAAAAGTCCCAGTCTGCAAACGGTGCTGCACCAGTTGAGTAGTCCTCGACTTACGACCGGTTGAGTAGTCCTTGACTTACGACCGGTTGGGGGTCGCGGCATTCAAAAGGTTGAGAACCACTGCTATAAAGGATGGGGGGAAGGGTTTGAAATGGCTACAGAGAAAGCTCTTGAAACAGGCGTAAGGTTCAACTGGTGAGGCAACTTTTTCCAACCCTTTCCTGGTTGGGCAGGGGGAAGAATGAACCTGGGGACAGTTTGCAGAGAGTCCTTTTGTTTCGCAATCCTAAGAGCAAATTCCGAGGAAGCTGAATACTGTTGGTGGCAGGTTGGACTTCCTTTTTCTCTTCCCTTTTGCAAACCATGCAAGGAAATAGGCTTGATTTAGAGACGTTTATAAGGGATGGGATGGGATGGAATGGAATAGAATATGGAATAGAATAGAATAGAATAGAATAGAATAGAATAGAATAAGGAATAGAAATAGACTAGACTAGATTAGAATATGGAATAGAATAGAATAGAATAGAATAGAATATGGAATAGAATAGAACAGAATAGAATAGAATAGAATATGGAATAGGAATAGAATAGAATAGAATGGAATAGAATAGAATATGGAATAGAATAGAATAAAATATGGAATAGAATAGACTAGAATATGGAATATGGAATAGAATAGGAATAGGAATATAGAATAGAATATGGAATAGAAATAGACGACTAGAATTAGACTAGACTAGACTAGACTAGATTAGACTAGACTAGACTAGACTAGACTAGACTAGACTATAGAATAGAATAGAATAGAATAGAATAGAGCTGGAAGGGACCTTGGAGGTCTTCTAGTCTAGCCCCCTGCTCAAGCAGAACTATATCATCTCAGACAAGTGACTACCCAGTCTCTTCTTAAAAACCTCCAGTGATGGAGCACCCACGATTTCTGGTGGCAAGCTGTTCCACTGGTTGATTATCCTCATTGTTAGGAAGTTTCTCCTTAATTCCAGGTTGCTTCTCTCCTTGATCAGTTTCCCATCATTGTTTCTTGTCCTGTCCTCTGGTGCTATGGTGAATACTTTGACCCCCTCTTCTTTGTGGCAGCCCCTCAGATACTGGAACTCTGCTATCACGTCTCCCCTATTTCTTCTTTTCTTTAGACTAACCAAACCCAAGTCCTGCAGCCGTTCTTTGCATGTTTTAGTCTCTTTGTATGTTTTAGTCTCAATCATCATTCGCAACTTTCCCAGCTGGATTCCGACAAACCAAGTTAATGAGGGAAGCCGAATTGACTTAACTGTCATGTAATTTGCTTAAGAACCATGGCAAAGTCAGGTGGTAACCTCAGGCTTGGCTTCCCAACCCAGTTTTGCTGAGTGATGGAAATTCTGACTGCCACCCTTTATCATTTATGGTGGACGTGCAATACAGCATAGACCTATCGGACTAGGATTCATGCCCTAATGCAGAACATTCTTAGAAGTAAAGAATAACACCAGAAACTTTTCTTACGGGCTTAAAATGGAAAAAGACTTGGTGGGAAAAAAAAAAATTGGAACTCTGATCTTACATATGTTGACGGCAGCAAGACGTATTTATTGTAATGCACAAAAATGGAAGGACATTTCGATTCTCACTATGGATGATGGGGTTGGCAGAGACGGCTAAATTGACCATTTTGATTGAAGAACAGAATATAAGTAAAGTTCTGTTTCCAGTTTTGGAGACTGCTTTTGGACTTTGTGTTTAAGGTGGGGGAAAAAAATAAAACTTTGGTTTTGGGTTTTGCTGGTTAGAGCAGTGGTTCTCAACCTTTTTAATGCCACGACTCCCAACCGGTCGTAAGTCGAGGACTACTCAACCGATCGTAAGTCGAGGACTACCCAACTGCTGCAGCACCGTTTGCGGAATGGGACTTTTGGCGGGCTCAGCAGGGCAGAGACAGCCTGGACAGTTCCTATTGGCTTTGGAAAGCCCATAGAGTTAGACTCTATTCAAGAGAGTCTATTCTATTGGCTTTCAAAAGCCAATAGAATAAAAGGGAGGAGCACAGCTAAGGAAAAGGGGGGAAAAAATGGCGGACTGCGTTGTTTGGCGACCCCCGTGAAATGGTCGTTCGACCCCAAATGGGGTCCCGACCCACAGGTGGAGAACCACTGGGTTAGATGGATCTGTTGTGATAGAAATGGCTAGTTTATACTACTTTGGAAAAGTACAAAGTGGAGGTCCGATGTTAATGCTTCATTCTACTGCAACAGGAAGTCGGAAGTCAGTGTGTTTTCCATTCTTTTTTTCCCTTCTCCCCCTCACTTTCCCCCCCTTTCCCCTCCCCACTACGTCCTGCTGTTTTTAATATTTATTTGCTACTAGCTGTACCCAGCCACGCCTCGCTGTGGCTTAGTCTGGTTAAATGGAAAAGAAAGAAAAGAGAAAGCGCACGTTTGTAATATGTTTAATTTCATAATGCTTGTGGTATACAATATTTTTTTGTTGTTCCATCGTCCGTGCAGATATAGAGATTGTCTGAAATCGTAGCGTGTGTTGCTTTTATGTCCAACAGATGGCGCTGTTTTTTTAAAAAAGCATGTTTTTACCTGTCACAGGTGTGACATCTATATAATATAGGTATATAAAAACACGCGCGTATTCGAATACAACGTTTTATCAAAATTTCAAAGCAATTGGTGAAGAACTTTCGGAGATTTAAGATTTTGAACAAACGAACATTTACATTTTTATTTATATAGAAGATGTATATATAGGGGTGTGCTTTAACTGCTCAGAGGAAGAGAACTTAGATCTTAGCATGTTGTTATGGTTCCAGCTAATGAAAGACTTCAAAGAACTTCCAGGCATTGATTTCCCTAAAAATCTTTTATTGCTTCAAAATGTCGGCACAGGCATAACGAAGTCTATGCTAAGATCTAAGTTCTCTTCCTCTGAGCAGTTAAATTATCAGCATGTTCCCTCCCTAAATTAGCTGTCATATATCACATTATCCAATTAGTGTGAAGGTCAAAGGTTTCCTTCATCTTTCTTTCCCGGGCTTTACCCCCACCCTCTAAGCTCTGTATTAACCCCAAAAATACCAGACAGTTCTGCATATTGTCAAAGCAAGAATATACAGTATTTGCAGCGTTGACACTATACATATGTTGTACATAGTATGTTTAGGAGTGTGCCATGTGTGTGTTTCACTTTGAGAGCGGGCAACTAAATTTTATTTTTGATGTGTGCCGTTGTGCCCACAGTAAGAAAATGACAATAAAGGTTATCTTATCTTATCTTATCTTATCTTATCTTATCTTATCTTATCTTATCTTATTTATCTCATCTCATCTCATCTTCTTATCTTCTTATCTTTGCTTTTGTATTTTTGTGTTTTTGTATTTTTGTATTTTATTCTATACACTGATCAAACGTTACAAATGCGAAACGCCGTGCACAATATTGTTAATGAAGAAACATTTATGTTGTAGAATGTTTGCTGTAGTGAATTTTTTTAAATGCTGCTTGGTTGTTTTTCATGTCATTTTCCTTCTTGTTTTGAAGATTAAAAACAGTTTTAACTAGAAAAATATATATTAAAAAGCATAAAAAAAATATACAGAAATACAGAATTAAAGCTGGGACTCCATTATGGGAGGGAGGTACCCACCCATTTAATTGTCTCAAACTGACCCCTTGTTTTTTTCCGACGGGACTCTAATCCGGCCTGCCTTTGTTTCCCTTACAGGCACAACGTGACATGGCTTGGGCGAGCATCATGGGCCCGAATTCGGGGATTCCTTAGTGCATCACATCGCTGATTCTTAGGAGGGATCTCCCAAAGAAGACTGACCCCCCCCTTTTGGCAATGGCTGGATCTACGCAACCGGCAGCCCAGACCTGGCGGGCGGCAGAGACCCACTACCCTTCCCACGCCATGTCCTACCCCGTGGCGTTAAATCAGCCTCACGTGGTGAGTGTCCTCTCTCAGAGTGGGCTTTCTGGGTCATGAGGACTAGAGCCTTGGGGCGGGCTTTGCAAAGGGGACGATCACCTGGTGCGAATTTGTGGTGCTTGGCAACCAGGGTGGTTTTACCAACGGTGGCAGCAACCCGAGGCCACGGATTCGCCATTTGCGACCTTCCCAGCCAGCTTCCGACAAGCCAAGCCGATGGGGGGAAGCCAGATTGGCTCAGTGACCGTGTGATTTCACTTAACGACTGCAGTGATTCATTCAGAAACCTGGCTGTAGGAGCCCTGGTGGTGCAGGGGTTAGAGTGCAGCATTGCAGGCCGACTCTGCCCACAGCCTGGAGTCCGATCCTGACCGGCTCAAGGTTGACTCAGCCTTCCATCCTTCGGAGGTAAAATGAGGAACCCGATTGTTGGGGGGGCAACAGGCTGGTTCTGTAAACCGCTTAGAGAGGACTGTAAAGCACTGTGAAGCGGGATATAAGTCTAAGGGCTTCCTTCCTTCCTTCCTTCCTTCCTTCCTCCCTCCCTCCCTCCCTCCCTCCCTCCCTCCCTCCCTTCCTTCCTTCCTTCCAGACCAGCTCAAAGTTAACCCATCCTTCCATCCTTCTGAGGTCTTAGAGAGAAACTTGCCACAGGACAGTTCAATAATTCAGTTTAAATATAAATAAGATATAAAATAAATAAATAAAATTTAATATTTTTTATTTAAAAGGTATTTGTTGTGGTTCCGGCTAATGAAACATTCCAAAGAACTTCCAGGCATTTATTTTCCTAAAAGTCTTTTATTGTTACAAAATGTTGGCACAGGCACAATGGAGGGATGCTAGGATCTAAGTTCTCTTCCTCTGAGCAGTTAAATTATCAGCATGTTCCCTCCCTAAATTAGCCGTCATATCTCACATTATCCAATTAGTGTGAAGATCAAATGTTTTCTTCCTCTTTCTTTCCTGGGCTTTACCCCCCACACCCCTTCTGCTCTTTATTAACCCCATATTTACCAGACAATTCTGCATATTGTCAAAAGCAAGAATATACAATATTTGCAGCGTTGACAGTATTTATTTACAAATAAAGAAAAATTATTTTAATTTTTGTCATTCTCTTTTCATTCTGTCCCTCCTTCGGCATCCTTTCTTTAATGGTCCTATGCCACCATTTCTTCGATATTAATGTGTCGCTCGTCCTGCCGTGAGTTGGCCCTGTTGAGTTGTCCCGCAATGTGTTGGTTGGCTGTGCCAAGTTTTGCTTGGACGAGTCGGCCTTGGTGAATTGTCTAGACCAGTTTCCCAACCTTTTTGGCTTTACGAACCAGTGGGGGTGGGGAGAGAGGGGCTGGTTCCACGTGCGCAGCGGACAAGGGCGTATAGGTGCGCAGCTCCGTTTGCCCGACGAGCAGCGGGCACATGAACCCACTTCTCATGCAAATGGATGTGCTCATCCGCTGCTCGCACGAGTGGGGATGCACATGCATGGTCGTCCACTACTTCTGTGGCCCGGTTCCAAAAGTTTCAAGGCCCATTAGTGAGTTCGTGGCCCGGGGCGTAGGGACCCCCTGATCTAAACCCCTCCCCATGTGCCTTTTAGAAGTTGCGAAGTCTCGACAAGGACAAGGTCTATCATTCTTGCATTTGCCACCAAAGCCCATCTTAGCTGATTTGACGTCAGATTTCTTTCAAATCTTGCAACTCTTTCTTGCAAGTGAGAGCAGAGACAGCCAGGAAACGGAAATGCACTTAAGAGGTTTCACACACACACACACACACACACACACACACACACACACACACACACACGGAAAAGAGACTGTCTCCTTGCAGGCAGAAAGTCTGCATCAAATAAACCATAATTACTGACGCTCATCTGCTCATCTGGGGGCGTGCTTGCACCTTCCTTCCTCATCGCTCTCAACTGGATGTTTGTTTCCTTGCTTTGCTTTCTAGCTCTAAAGCGAAAGATTCTTTTTGGGTGTGTGTGAGTGTGTGCAAGTGGGAGCAGAGAAAGAGACATCAAAAAGAGCCCATTGTTATGTCAGACGTGCCCAAAATAGCCCCCTGAACTCAATAAAGGAAAAAAAGAAAAAAAAGAAGCAATCTTATCACTGGAACTTAAGAATCTTAGAGGCAGGGCAATGTGCCAAGTATTATTATTAGAATTTGAATAATTCTGACTCCCGGCGGGATTACAAGATAAAAAAAAAAATGAATAAAAGGCCCAGAGTCGGAAAAGAGAAGGGACAAGGAAATAAGGTTAACCCACAAACTTAAGCGCTCTCTGAACTCCAAAAATAGCTTGTAAAACTGAAAGGGGGGATAACGACAGCGAGCTCAGAAGTGGAAGAATGATGGAGGAGATGCGATCACATCTCCAAAGTTTGATGGGAAAAGAATTCTAAACGTTCATCGCCTCCAGTAACTTCTTTTCTTTTTTCTGGGAATTTGGCTGTTAATTGTATTGATTTATCGGCAGCAGCATAGATCCACCCCTTCCCCCCATTTCCTCAACCTTGCATGGAATTTCCCTGTTCAGTTTCGTGGCCCTTGAAACAGCTGGCAGCCTTCTGAACTGTCGAAATTCAATGAAGTGGGACTCTCCAAATTTGTCAGCTTGAAAAACTTGTGGACTTCAACTCCCAGAATCCCTCTACCAGCTATATATCCTGGTGATGTTCCCCTTGCTGGCTAGGGGATTCTGGGACACCACAAGTCTTAAAGTTGCCAAGTTTGGAGACCCCCCCATGTAGAAGAAGGGAGATATGAATTTTTTAACAAAAGGAGATCATCTAGTCCAACCCCCTGCTCAAGCAGGAAACCCTACACCAGTGGTTCTCAACCTTTTTAATGCCGCGACCCCCAACCGGTCGTAAGTTGAGGACTACTCAACCGGTCGTAAGTCGAGGACTACTCAACTGGTGCAGCACCATTTGCAAAATGGGACTGTTGGCGGGCTCAGCAGGGCAGAGACAGCCTGGACAATTTCTATTGGCTTTTGAAAGCCAATAGAATTAGACTCTATTCAAGAGAGTCTATTCTATTGGCTTTCAAAAGCCAATAGAATAAAAGGGAGGAGCACAGCTAAGGAAAAGGGGGAAAAAATGGCGGACTGCGTTGTTTGGCAACCCCCGTGAAATGGTCGTTCGACCCCAAATGGGGTCCCGACCCACAGGTTGAGAACCACTGCCCTACACCATTTCGGACAAATGGCTGTCCAGTCTCTTCTTAAAAACTTCCAGTGTTGGGGCATTCACCGCTTCTGGAGGCAGGTTGTTCCACTGGTTAATTGTTCTAACTGTCAGGAAGTTTCTCCTTAGTTCTAGGTTGCTTCTCTCCTTGGTTAGTTTCCATCCGTTGCTTCTTGTCCTGCCTTCAGGCGCTTTGGAGAATAGCTTGACTCCCTCTTCTTTGGGGCAGCCCCTGAGATATTGGAAGACTGCTACCACGTCCCCCCTCATCCTTCTCTTCATTAAACTAGACATCCCCAATTCCAGCAACCGTTCCTTATATGTTTTGGCCTCCAGTCTCCTAATCATCTTTGTTGCTCTTCTCTGCACTCTTTCTAGAGTCTCAACATCTTGATCTAGTTTAGCACATTGAGCGAATCCAGCCCTTGGTGGCTTAGTCAGCCATGAAGTGGGACGTCACATGTTTTGTAAGATGTTTAGTTTCTGTCAGGCAGTGTAGTTAAAGCAACCTGGGGTTGGACCTCAAGTTCAAATCCAGACCTGGAGGTCAGGCCCAGTGGGAATCTAGGGGTGGGGAGGAGTCCAGATGTAAATATAGTGCCTTGAAATGAAGGCAGAACAGGGATAACCAAGCTAATGTGGGGAGAAAAAAAAGAAAGATCCGGAAGGAAATCTTAACCAAGATGTTAATTTCTAGAGAATATTCTGGTACAGTCGATGTGGTTTTGACTCTAAAGATGACCGTTAATTTTGAGGAAGTTGGGTGGTTGACAAGGGGCTTTTTCCTTACTTCTCCTTTTTTTTCTGAGTACTTTTGACCTCGATGTTACACATTTTGGAGCCTTCAGTGTGCACCACCAAGTTCTCCAGACTTTCCCATGGCGCTAACGTGAAGATGTTTCCTCAAATTGTGGGGTTCCTCTCTCGTTGCATCACTCTAAGCTTCTCCGGAGAGGCTCAGTTCGGAGGTTACAGAAAACCCAACGCCACGGTTTCCAGTTCTGGCCTTGTGGAAGGAGAAGAGTTTGGGGAACAAGTGGGCTGGGGATTAAATATTCTGGCCTGCTTTGTTTTCCCAGAAGAACCTAAAAGCCAGGGCAGAAGATCAAGGATAAGTGATATAGGGCAGTGGCCCCCAACCTTCTCTCCATGGAGAGAGGTTTTTCCATGTATGGTTTTGTGTGTTGCCTGCATCCCATGGATGGGGCTTTCCTTGTTTGTGCGGACCGGTTGCTGGCCTGTCACGGCCCGATACCGGTCCACGAACCAGGGATTGGTGACCCCTGGACTAGAAGACCTCCAAGGTCCCTTCCAGCTCTGCTATTATGTTATTTGGTTAAATGGATTTAATCCAAAGGACTAGAGGCAATATGATAGCAGTCTTCCAGTGTTTGAGGGGCTGTCACGGAGAGGAGGGGGTCAACCTATTTTCCAAAGCACCCGAAGGCAGGACAAGAAGACGCAACGGATGGAAACCAATCGAGGAGAGAAGCATCCTGGAATTCAGGAGAAACTTCCTAACAGTGAGGACAATCAACCAGTGGAACAGAAGCTGCCTTCAGAAGTTGTGGGAACTTCATCACTGGAGCTTTCAAGAAGAGACTGGACTGCCATCTGTCAGAAATAGTGTAGGCAACCTTGGCTCTTTTATGACTCGTGGACTTCAACTCCCAGAATTCCTGAGCCAGCCATGCTGAGGGGACAGGGAGAGGTTTCCAAGCTGAGCCATGTTGGCTCAGGGATTCTGGGAGTTGAAGTCCATGAGTCATAAGGCGGCCTAGGCCTAAGCTAGGCAACCTTGGCCCTTTTATGACTCATGGACTTCAACTCCCAGAATTCCTGAGCCAGCCACGCTGAGGGGAAAGAGAGAGGTTTCCAAGCTGAGCCCTGCTGGCTCAGGGATTCTGGGAGTTGAAGTCCACCAGTCCACCCTTGGTGTAGGGTCCCCTGCCTGAGTGTGGGGTTGGACTAGATGACCCACAAGGTCCCTTTAAACTCTGTTATTCTATTCTAAATAAATGTTTCCTCCTGAGCCACGAGGATCAGACGTGCTCATGAGGATTGGCGGATCTTACGAAGTGCCCAGGGCCATCCTTACAGTGACGGAAGCCATCTTTGGGCTCGGCAAGATCTGGAGAACCTGCCCCAGGTGGTCCTCAAGTTACAACGGGTTTTGACTGTAAGTCGAGGACTGCCTTTAATATTGTCAGCGGTTGCAAGAAGATGCGTAAGACTCTGCTGTAACTACAGATAGCCCTCAACTTTTGACCACAATGGAGCCCCAAATTTATGCCGCTAAGTGAGACACTTGTTATGTTTTGCCTCGTTTTACGACTTTTCTTACCGCAGTCATTCGCTGAATCCCTGCAGTTGTTAAGTTAGCAACACAACTGTCAAGTGAATCTGGCTTCCCCATTGACTTTGCTTGTCAGATGGTCGCAAAAGGGGATCACATGACTCCGGGACGCTGCGACCGTCATAAAGACGAGTCAGGGTGTAAATTTTGATCACGTCACCCCCCCGGGACGCAGCGACGGTCATAAAAATGAGTCAGTGGCCAAGCATCCGAATGTAAATCACCTGACCGGGGTGGAGGCTGCAACAGTCCTAAGGGTGAAAAATGGACTTAGGTCACTTCTTTCCAGTAACGTTGTGTAATGTTGTGTACCGGTCACTAAATGAACTGTTGGAAGTCCAGGGCTGCCTCTATAGCAGTGGTGGTGAACCTATGGCACACGTGCCGGAGGCGGCACTCAGAGGCCTCTCTGTGGGCACGTGGGCCATCGCCCCAGACCCGCCTCCCCCCGCAGACCCCCGCCCCAGCAGCCACCCCCCAGAGGAAAGTCACCCGCGAGCGCAGCCCACGTGGAGCAGCGCAGCCAAGGACATGGCAGCCAAGCAGCGGTGACAAGACTTCGCCCTCGCACCCGTCACGTGCAGTTGATGCGGCGGGCTGCGGGTGGAGGGCGTGGCTGCCATGGCGCTGCTGGACCGCCTGGGTGGTCTGCGGCGGGCTGTGGAGGCGGTGGGTGGTCCCGCGGGCTTGTGGTGGGGCGGTTTTTGGGCACTCGGTCACCATCACTGCTCTATAGGACAGGTGGCGCAGCAGTTAAGAGTGCAGTACTGCAGGCCACTTTAGCTGACTGTGTTCAGCAGGTCAGCGGTTCAAATCTCACCGGCTCAAGGTTGACTCAGCCTTCCATCCTTCCGGGGTAGGTAAAATGAGGACCCAGATTGTCGGGGGCAATGTAAATATATATATACATTGCTTACTGGTGTACACCGCTTAGAGAGTGCTTGCACTTAAAGCGGTATATAAGTCTCATAAATAAATAAACCTTTCTAATGCCGCGACCCCATAATACAGTTCCCCATGTTATGGTGACCCCCAACCACTTATACATCACCAGGTGCCAAGGGCGTGGCCAAAGAAAAGGGGGAAAAATGGCAGACAGCCTTGTTTGGCGACCCCCGTGAAATGGTCATTCGACCCCAAATGGGGTCCCGACCCACAGGTTGAGAACCACTGCTATAGGATTTCATCCTGAAGGTTTATTCTTGGTTTTGTGTCGTCTTGTTTCAGGATGTGAGTCTCTTGGAATATCAACACCCTCCTCGGGAATACCCTTCCCACCTGCCCCCGGGGTCTCTCTTAAACCCCCAACGTCGGAGGCCCTCCTTGTTATCCGAATTTCAGCCAGGAAATGAGAGGTAAGACGAAAAAGGTGGGACAGGTTCCAACAGATTTTCCTCCCAAAAGGTATTTATGACCGAGTTTGGAAGTTGTGACACACACACACACATACAACACACACATACACCAGCACCCCCTTGGACAGGGGACCATACTTTGCGTGCTGAACAACAGCTCCCGTGGCTGCAGTTACCACAATTTTGCTCAAAAGGATGGTTTACTTCGGATTGGACCATTGTGTTGTCTCAGCCACCGTTGGGTTGGCCTCACAACGGCCAGGCTCTCTTTAACAACCACTGTTAAAAAAAGGGTCATAGAATGGGTCACGTGACGACCCGCTTTACGACCTTCACGATTGACGGTTGCAACCGCCAGTCTCCCTTAGAGTTGTAATTTGAGGACTGTCTGTACCGCAGAGTTTGTGACGTCCTAACAATAATATTTTGCACTGAGCTGGAAAAATGAGAATATACCATCGGAGGAAGAAGTAATAAGAAAAATCCTGGACTGTGCTGAGATGGACAAATTAACAAAAGAGATAAAAGAAAAGGAAGACACAGAGTATTATATAGTATGGAACAAGGTGTATATCTGGTTGGAGACTAGAAATAATAGAGGAGAATAAATATGGAAAGGTCAAAAGTGAAAATATGTGTATAATAATGTATAATAATAATAATATGAATTATTCTTAGTAAGAAGTAGAACATGAAGGAAGAAAAATGTAAATAAGAAATAATGGGGCTATAAGGACAAATATTCTAAAGAAGAATAAGGGGGGAAATGTAAATATTAGATTACCGTCACGTAATTGCTGTAAAACAAAGGAGGAGTATATATTGTGTGTGTATGTGTGTTTATGTTTTGCTTTGTTCTTTTTTGTCTTGTTGGTTAAAAATAAAAATTAAAAATAATAATAATAATATTTTGCACTGCTCCTGCCACGAGGGTGGATTCCTTTGGGAGCCATTATTATTATTTTTTTTTATTGAAAAGTTTTATAAAAATTACACTATACACCCCCAAACCCACCCACCCTAAACCCCCCCCTCCCACCCCCACTTCCCAGAGCTGAGTACAGGGTTACAAATATAATAATCAAACTCTAACTAACATTAACCAACTATATAAATAACCAAGTCCATAATGCGCTTTAACTCCCCTTTAACATGGGTAAAACAAATTAAAAATAAACATCATAATATAAACAAGTCAATATTATTAAACAATACAATATCCAAATTGTTAACAATACTAACACTAAAAATAATAATAAAACTAATAAAAATTCTGCTATAATAAACGATTCATAATAATAATACTCTAACATTTACTCAATAAACTAGATGGAACTTTTTAGTCCCATATTTATTCTGAATATAATCTATCCATCTATCCAGCCATTACTGAGGAGTGTAAAACACCAGGCATTTTTTTTTCCTTAAATTTTTCTTTTTGTTTGACTTTGGAAATTGCCTTTTTTGTTTGTTTGTTTTTTTGAAGCTTTCTTTAAGATTAAAGGCGGCCTTACGGATTCTCTTGGTAGGAACAGCCTAAAAAAAAAAGAATATTTAAAATGGATCGGATTGGTGACCCTGGATCTTTTTTTTTTCTCTCCCCTGCAGATCACAAGAGACGCATGCTCGGACGGAATCCCATCCGTATCTCTCTGATCTGAGCAAATCCTCGGAAATGGAGTTTATGGAGACCAAAAGGCCTCGGATGGAGCTGTTACAGGAGCCGCTGCTGAGGCCTCCGACTCTGCTCAGCCAGGCAGGAACAGACGGCTTCTCCAGGGTAGGCTGGGAAGAGAAGGGTGGACAGGCAGTCCTCGAATTACGACAGTAATGGTGGCCACCCGTTATAGTCATAGGTCTGAGAGAAGAGAACGATTGAAGCTCAGGGTTGAACTGTGGGGTCCTTGGTGTTCTCTGAGCTTGGTGGTTTTCTTGCAGACGTTTCATGACCCAGCTAGGTAACATCATCAGTGCTAGGAAGATGTGGAGTTGGTGGAGAGGAGGAAGAGGAGATGGGGGGAGGAGAGGGAGGAAGAAGAAGAGGATGACAATGACTGGGGGGTCTCTGAGCTCGGTGGTTTTCTTGCAGACGTTTCATGACCCAACTAGGTAACATCATCAGAGCTAGGAGGGTGTGGGATTTATGGAGTAGAAGAGGAAGAGGAGAAGGACTGTGGGGTCCTTGGTGGTCTCTCAGCTCGGTGGTTTTCTTGCAGACATTTCATGACCCAACTAGGTAACATCGTCAGAGCTAGGAGGGTGTGGGATTTATGGAGTAGAAGAGGAAGAGGAGAAGGACTGTGGGGTCCTTGGTGGTCTCTGAGCTTGGTGGTTTTCTTGCAGACGTTTCATGACCCAACTAGGTAACATCATCAGAGCTAGGAGGGTGTGGGATTTATGGAGTAGAAGAGGAAGAGGAGAAGGACTGTGGGGTCCTTGGTGGTCTCTCAGCTCGGTGGTTTTCTTGCAGACATTTCATGACCCAACTAGGTAACATCGTCAGAGCTAGGAGGGTGTGGGATTTATGGAGTAGAAGAGGAAGAGGAGAAGGACTGTGGGGTCCTTGGTGTTCTCTGAGCTTGGTGGTTTTCTTGCAGACGTTTCATGACCCAACTAGGTAACATCATCAGCTCTAGGAGGGTGTGGGGTTTGTGGAGAGGTGGAGGAGGAGGACTGAAGTTCTTGGTGCTCTCTGAGCTTGGTTGTTTTCTTGTGGAACCTCGTGACCCAACTAGGTAACATCATCAGCGCTAGGAGCTGGTGGGGTTTGCTCTCTGTTTATGTATGGTTTGCCCTGTCCGTGTTGGGAGTATTCCTGGTGGTTCCTTGGGAGAGCTTTGTTTACTGTTGGATGGGTTGTCTGAGTTAGTGGTTGGTTGTGCTTCCAGTTGGGAAGAAGCTGAGATAGCTAAATCTTCTGCCGTTGGAGTTGAAGGGGGGGGTGAATAGGTCATCGGAGATGTTCAAAGACCTGCCAAAATGATGAAGAGGCTTGGGGCCTTCAAAGAAGACAACCATCCCCCTCCCCACCCCAGCCAGCTGTCTAAAGAGAGGAAGTTGTGTTGTGAGGAGAGGATAAAGGTGGGGATCCTTCTGGAGGACGCAGAGGGAGTGACAGTTGCTGTTATGGAACAATGAAGCTCTTGTCTCCCTCCCCACTCCTTAGAAGTAGAGATGGCCAACTTGGATGAGGTCTCCTGGTGGGAAGCAGATGTCGGGAGGGCCAGCCAGGCCGTTTCTCCCTGGTTTAAGGTTACACATGGAGTCATCTGGAGAAAGAAGGAGGGTGAGGAGGGAAGGACAGTGGCCAAAGTCAATAGGCCCAGAGGAGATGCCTTGGCTGCATTCAGACAACGGAAGCTTTGGGTGTTCCCGTGCATTTTCCCAGAGGTGTCCTAGACAGGTGAGAAACACCTTTCTTCTCACTTAGCTTCCGTTCCCCTTCTCCATTTGTAGGATCGAGGCATCCCCGCTAAACTGGAGCCCGTTTCACCCATTACCTCTGCCCATCCTGACTCGGAACTGGATTTACTCCCGTCCCGGCTCTCGAAAGAGGAGCTGATCCAGAACATGGACCGTGTGGACCGGGAGATCACCATGGTGGAACAGCAGATTTCCAAGTTGAGAAAAAAGCAGGTAACGAGCCCCCCCTCCCCCCCTTCAGCCGACATTTACAGAAATCGGTGGAGACTTTTTCCATCCTGATTTCAACACGAGAAGGTCAAAAGTGGAGCCGGTCAGAGAGATGAATCCATTTTGATTGGGTTCTAGGTGTGACTAGGTCATTTCCTTTGGCCAGGTAGGACCTGGGGCCCTCAGCGCATGATGCAGGAGGGTGTGGCAAGGAGACAAATCCGCTTTTAGAGACTCAGGAGCATCAGTCAACAAAACCTAAGATTTTTCCCAAGATTGGGCTGAATGACCGCAGCATGTTGTTGTTGTTGTTAGTTGTGAAGTCGTGTCCGACCCATCGCGACCCCATGGACAACGTTCCTCCAGGCCTTCCTGTCCTCTACCACCTTCTGGAGTCCATTGAAGCTCACATCTGCTGCCTCAGTGACTCCATCCAGCCACCTCCTTCTCTGTCGTCCCCTTCTTCTCTTGCCCTCCATCTTTCCCAGCATCAGGCTCTTCTCCAGTGAGTCCTTCCTTCTCATTAGGTGGCCAAAGTACTTGAGTTTCAACTTCAGGATCTGGCCTTCTAAAGAGCAATCGGGGTTGATCTCCTCCAGGACTGACCGGTTGGATCGCCTTGCAGTCCAGGGGATTCGCAGGAGTCTTCTCTAGCACCAGAGTTCAAAGGCCTCAAGTCGTGTCCGACCCATCGCAACCCCATAGACAACGTTCCTCCAGGTCTTCCTGTCCTCTACCATCTTCTGGAGTCCATTGAAGCTCACGCCTCCTGCTTCAGTGACTCCATCCAGCCAGCTTCTTCTCTGTCATCCCCTTCTTCTCTTGCCCTCCATCTTTCCCAGCATTGGGCCCTTCTGCAGTGAGTCCTTCCTTCTCATTAGGTGGCCAAAGTATTTGAGTTTCAACTTCAGGATCTGGCCTTCTAAAGAGCAGTCGGAGTTGATCTCTTCGACCGCAGCATACAGATACACATATACAGTTGGTCCTCGAATTAGGACTAGAATTTTGGCTGTTAAGTGAGTTGTCACATGACCGGCTCTGGTTTTTATGACCGTTTTTGCCAGGATCTTTCCCAGTTGAGAACTTTGCCTGGAGGAAGCCAGCCAGGGAAAGTCACCAATTACACAGAGGGGTGTGTGTGTGTGTGTGTGTGTGTGAGACGGTTGGAACCTGGGTGGGTTGTAAGTCCCTTTTTCCAAGGCTGTCGTAACTTGGAACCAACCTGAAATGAACAGGTGTTAAGTCCAGCACTACCTGTATGGGCAACTCAGGCATTTGAGAGAGTGCTGCTTCTTCTTCTGCCATATCCATTATCGGACGTTGGCGATCATGTTGGCGATCCCGTTTTTAATCAGCAGCCGCGCGAAAAAGTGCGGCTGAGTTTTCTCCAAACCAGTCCCTTAGATTTTGAAGCCACGATGTTCTTCTTCTGCCTGGACCTCGTTTACCTTCCGTCTTTCCCTGTAGGATTAAATGGAGCACGCCGTATTTTTCTGGGTGTCGCATCACAGGTCCAAAATATTCTAACTTTCGTTTTTTAATTGTTTTGATGCTTTCCCTTGGCTTTCCCAGGCGGCTGATCCCCTCCTCATTTCTGATCTTGTCAACCCAGCTTCTACTTAACAGCCGCCTGTCAATCCACATTTCAGATGCTTCTAGTCCAGTGGTTCTCCACCTGTGGGTCGGGACCCCATTTGGGGTCAAACGACCATTTCACGGGGGTCGCCAAACAACGCAGTCCGCCATTTTTTTCCCCCTTTTCCTTAGCTGTGCTACTCCCTTTTATTCTATTGGCTTTTGAAAGCCAATAGAATAGACTCTCTTGAATAGAGTCTAATTCTATTGGCTTTCCAAAGCCAATAGGAATTGTCCAGGCTGTCTCTGCCCTGCTGAGCCCGCCAAAAGTCCCATTCTGCCAATGGTGCTGCACCAGTTGAGTAGTCCTCGACTTACGACCGGTTGAGTAGTCCTCGACTTACGACCGGTTGGGGGTCGCGGCATTAAAAAGGTTGAGAACCACTGTTCTAGTCTCTTCAGGTGGCCTCCTGTCAGGTGGCCTTCAGTGATGGCGAACCTTTTAGAGACCGAGTGCCCAAACTGCAACCCAAAACCCACTTATGCATCGTCGGGTGCCGGGTCGGCGTGGCCCACTGGCTGGGCGTGGCCCATTGGGTGGGGGTGGCTGCGGTGGTAACAACAAACTGGGTGGGACTAAAAAGTTCAATCAATCAATTCCAATTTTGCAAGATCTTTTTTTTCCCGGTGAAAAGTTGAAATTGACTGATTGATTGAACCTTTTCTTTTTGCACACGGCAGTGGAGGCCTAAAGCGAAAAGGTTTTATAAAACCCAGCTGAAGGCCTAGGACTGGGGCGATGGCGCGCGTGCCCACAGAGAGGGCTCCGAGTGCCACCTCTGGCACGCGTGCCATAGCTTCGCCACCATAGAGCAGAATAGAAAAAATACAGCATCTGAGAGAGTGCTGGACTTCCTCATTTTTGATTTCTCCTCTTCCTCTTCTTCTGCAGCAACAGCTGGAGGAAGAAGCAGCCAAACCTCTGGAGCCTGAGAAATCCATCTCTCCCCCACCACTGGAGTCGAAGCACCGCAGCCTGGTCCAGATCATCTACGATGAGAATCGGGTGAGCGCGGCTCCGGAGCCATCTTTTCCGCCGGGTTTACGGTTTGGATAGGGGTGCCTCGTTCCTGGGGAAAGCTTGGAGGTGCAGTGGGCCGACTTTGGTCTCTGGGAGGCCCTGGCCAGGAGAAGAGGGAGGGACGGGATGGATGGAGAAATGGATGGATGGGTGGGCGGATGGGAGGGAGGGAGGGAGAGCTAGGATGGGTGGATGGAAGGAAGGAAGGAGGGATAGGCTGTATAGATGGATGGATGGATGGATGGATGAAGGGAGAGAGGGATTGGGTGGAAGGAGGGAGGAGGGAGGGATTGGATGGAGAAATGGATGAATGGAGAAGTGGATGGGTGGAAGGGTTGAGGAATAGTATGGATGGAGGGAGGAACAGGATGGAGGGATAAGATGGTGGGAGAGGGAGGGAGGAATTGGATGGATGGAGGGAGGGAGGAACAGGATGGAGGGATAGGATGGATGGAGCGAGGGAGGGAGGGAGGAACAGGATGAAGGGATAGAATGGATGGATGGAGCGAGGGAGAGGGAGAGGGAGGGAGGAATAGGATGGAGGGATGGATGGAGGGAGGTACAGGATGGATGGAGCGAGTGAGAGGGAGGGAGGGAGGAATAGGATGTATGTATGGAAGAACAGGATGGAGGGATAGGATGGATGATGGAGCGAGGGAGAGGGAGGGAGGAATAGGATGTATGGGTGTATGGATGTATGGAGGAACAGGATGGAGGGATAGGATGGATGGATGGATGGATGGATGGATGGAGCGAGGGAGAAGGAGAGGAAGGGAGGAAAAGGATGGAGGGATGGAGAAATGGATGGAGGGATGGAAAGATGGACAGAAGACGGACAGGCAGTTGGATGGAGATGGAAAGAGGGAGAGATGGATGGAGAGAGAGAAAGATAAAGATGGACACAGAGAGAGGGAAATAACCTTACACAAATTATTTTCATATCCCTTTCCTTTGTGGGGCTGTCCAAACTATTTCTCAGGGAGTGAAAATCCGTCCCTTCGGCGGTTTTTCCTTCCCACTGTTGGGAGTTTGCACCTCCTCCCCCCATCAGTGGGATCCTAAGAGACTGGAAAGGGAAGCCCTTGTGGACTCTTAACTGGGGTATTCCAGAGTCTTTAAACACGTGGCTTTGTTCCCACGATGGAGGGGATGTCAGAGAGCCCCACCCCACCCTGGGAGAATAACTGGGGTACCTGAAAAAATGGCGACTCGCTCGTTGACTGGGTTGGGGTCGATTATGTGCTCTCAAGAGCGCCTGGATCCTGGTCCCTCCCCTGAAGACCTAGCCAAGTGGTTGTCTGAAGAGAGTCCAAACGCTCCCCCCACCCCCACAGTGTGGTTGTCCCAAAAGTGTTTTTTTCACGAGGCAGCTGGACTTAATGGGCTTTTCCTTGAAGACGTTTCAATTCTCCTCCAGGAAGCTTCTTCCGTTCTAACCGAAAGGTGGGGAATGCAGGATTCTTCAGTTAGAACTGAAGAAGCCTCTTGGGTGAGAAGCACAACGTCTTCAAGGGAAAAAACCAAGTTCAGTGGCCTCTTGAAAAAGCATCTTTGGGACAACCAGGACCGGGATGACTGAGAATCTCCACAGACCCCCCCCCAGCGTGGGATTTGCGGTCCTGACAAACAACAGCTCTGCAGGTTTGCAGACTCGCCTCCCAGCCCCAGTTGAACATGGCGTTTGTCTTCCATGCATTACATTGCAACAATATAAAAAAGATGCTGAGACTCTAGAAAGAGTGCAGAGAAGAGCAACAAAGATGATCAGGGGACTGGAGGCTAAAGCATATGAAGAACAGTTGCTGGAATTGGGTATGTCTAGTTTAACGAAGAGAAGGACGAGGGGGGACAGGATAGCAGTCTTCCAATCTCTCAGGGGCTGCCCCAAAGAAGAGGGAGTCAAGCTATTCTCCAAGGCGCCTGAAGGCAGGACAAGAAGCAACGGATGGAAACTCATCAAGGAGAGAAGCAACCTAGAACTAAGGAGAAACTTCCTGACAGAACAATTAACCAGTGGAACAGAAGTTGCCTTCAAATGTTGTGAATGCTCCAACACTGGAAGTTTTTAAGAAGAGACTGGACAGCCATTTGTCTGAAATGGTATAGGGTTTCCTGCTTAAGCAGGGGGTTGGACTAGATGACCTCCAAGATCCCTTCCAGCTCTCTTATTCTGTATTCTGTACATGTGTTCTTCGGCATTGCAAAATGAACCTGGCAAGGGCCAGCGGGTTTATTTTTCATCCGTCCCTGAAGCGCTGCATTTGTTCCTGTTCTCGGTCACTCGCCTGCCTCGGAGAAAACGCCTGTCAGCTTCCTTTTTTGGGAGTTGACTTCATCCTTCTCCTGCTGCTGGTGCTTCTCTCTTTCTCTCTCTCTCCCTCCCTCCCTCCCTCCCTCCCTCCCTCTCCATCTCTCTCTGTCTCTCTCTCTTTTTTCTCTCCCTCCCTCCCTTTCTCCCTCTCTCTGTCTCCATCTCTCTCTCTCTTCTTTCTCCCTCTCCCTCCCTCTCTCCCTCTTTCTCTCTCTGTCTCTCTTTCTTTCTCCCCCTCCCTCCCTCTCTTCCTTTCTCCCTCTCTTTCTCTCTCTCTCTTCTTTCTCCTCCTCCCCCCTCTCTCCCTCTCTTTCTCTCTCTCTCTCCTCCCTCTCTCCCTTTCTCCCTCTCTGTTTCCGTCTCTCTCTGTCTCTCTCTCTTCTTTCTCCCTTCCCTCCCTCTCTGTCTCTCTTTCTTTCTCCCCCTCCCTCCCTCTCTTCCTTTCTCCCTCTCTTTCTCTCTCTCTCTCTTCTTTCTCCTCCTCCCCCCTCTCCCTCTCTTTCTCTCTCTCCCCTCCCTCTCTCCCTTTCTCCCTCTCTGTTTCTGTCTCTCTCTCTTCTTTCTCCCTTCCCTCCCTCTCTGTCTCTCTTTCTTTCTCCCCCTCCCTCCCTCTCTTCCTTTCTCCATCTCTTTCTCTCTCTCTCTCTTCTTTATCCCCGTCTCCCTCTCTTTCTCTCTCTCTGTCTCCTTTCTCCCCCTCCCTCCCCCCTCTCTCTTCTTTCTCCCCCTCCCTCCCTCCCTCCCTCCCTCCCCCCTCTCTCTGTCTCTGTCTCTCTCCCCCTCCCTCTCTGCCTTTCTCCCTCTCTCACTCTCTTCCTCCTTCTCCCCCTCCCTCCCTCCCTCCCTCTCTTTCTCCCCTTCTCTCTCTCTGTCTGTCTCTTTCTCCCTCTCCCTCTCTTCCTCTCCCTCTCTCTTTCCCCTCCCAGTTTTTCCTCTCCGGTGCTCGCAGCCGCCGAGTTCATGCGAGGACAGCACTGCAGCATGGCTTCTGCAGCTTCCCCCCTCCCTTTTCTGTACTTCTGCTGTGTCAAGAAAAATAAAGGGAAGGAGCGAAAGAGGCAATTTAAAAGGCAGGTTGCCGGTTTTCAGAGGCACAAAGTCTGCTCCGGGGTTTGCAGAGTTGGAGGCAACCTTAGAGGTCCCCTAGTCTAGTCCAACCCCCTGCTCCAGCAGGAGACCCTGTACCGTTGCAATAGGTATTACGGATGCTCCCATATCTTTCCTGTTCTTTCACGGAGGAGGCTCTGGCTGTGCTTGTCGTGTGTTTGCGGTGATGAGAAGGCAAGCAGAGTTTGCATTTGGAACGCCGACTAAGAGGATTGGAAGGGACCCTGGAGGTCTTCTAGTCCAGCCCCCTGCTGGAGCAGGAGACCCTCTAACATTCAAATAGAGCAGTGGTTCTCAACCTGTGGGTCAGGACCCCATTTGGGGTCGAACGACCATTTCACGGGGGTCGCCAAACAACGCAGTCCGCCATTTTTTCCCCCCTTTTCCTTAGCTGTGCTACTCCCTTTTATTCTATTGGCTTTTGAAAGAGAGAGAGAGAGAGAGAGAGACAGACAGACAGACAGACAGACAAACGGACGTGATCCCCTCTTGTGACTTCTGACAAGCCAAGTCAATGGGGAAAGCTGGATTCACGTCCCCCACTGTTGTAAAATGGAGCAAAACTCACTTAACTACCTTGGGCTCAATTGTGGTTGTGAGTCAAGGGCTACTTGTATGTGTTTTTGCGTGTCTGGAAATCAGCAAGGTTGCCATCTCGGGCTGCGGACACGAAGGGCCAGGCGCCGCCCCCTTCATCGGTGCTAAGCAGGGATGGATGGGGTGGATTTCTGGAGGGGCGCCCAGCAGGGATCCGGCCAGGCTGTTTTGAGTCGTTGAGCTAGCTAGCTTTTCGAGGGGGGGGGGAGGAAGGGAGGGACAGCGGTTCCCAACATTGCTGCAGGGCAGGCAATGCTGTCCAGCCTCATCAGTTTTCTGGCAAACGAGGCTGACCTCAAGCACTGTGATTACCTGCAGGTGAAAGGTGAGCTTCCAGCTGGGGATCACACCTGCCTTCGGGCTGTGCAGTGACCAGCTGAGCATCCGTCAACTTAATCTGGCTTCCTTTTTTGGCAACTCGCGGGAGAAAAGATTTGCCACTTTTGCATGGGGCGTTTTCAGTGTCTGGCGTTCCCGCATCCTGACGGTGGGCAGGTGGGAGAACCTGATGGGGGTCCTGGATGCTTGGCTGCTTTCTTGCAGGTGTTTGATTACCTGAACAAGGTAAGATCAGCAGCAGGAGCAGCAGCAGCACTGATGATGTTCCCTAGTTGGGCAATGAAACATCCGCAAAAAAACAACCAAGCTCAAAAAGCATTAAAAACCCCACAGTCGTCGTCGTCCTCTTCCTCCTCCTCCTCCTCCTCCACCATCTCATCCCCTCCTCCTCCTCCTCCTCTTATTCCTTCTTCTTCTTCTTCTCCTCCTCTTCTTCTTCTTTGCCTCCCCTCCTCCTCCTTCTCCTCCTCCTTCTCTTCTTCTCTTCCTTCTCTTCCTTCTTCTTCTTCTTCTTCTCCTCCTCCTCCTCCTCTTCCTCCTCCTCCTTCTCCTCCTACACCATCTCATCCCCTCCTCCTCTTATTCCTTCTTCTTCTTCTTCTCCTCCTCCTCCTCCTCTTCTTCTTCTTTGCCTCCCCTCCTCCTCCTCCTTCTCTTGTTCTCCTTCTCCTCCTTCTCCTTCTCCTTCTTCTTCTCCTCCTCCTCCTCCTCCTCTTCCTCCTCCTCCTTCTCCTCCTACACCATCTCATCCCCTCCTCCTCTTATTCCTTCTTCTTCTTCTTCTCCTCCTCCTCCTCTTCTTCTTCTTTGCCTCCCCTCCTCCTCCTCCTTCTCTTGTTCTCCTTCTCCTCCTTCTCCTTCTCCTCCTTCTTCTTCTTCTCCTCCTTCTCCTCCTACACCATCTCATCCCCTCCTCCTCCTCTTATTCCTTCTTCTTCTTCTTCTCCTCCTCCTCCTCTTCTTCTTTGCCTCCCCTCCTCCTCCTCCTTCTCTTCTTCTCTTCCTTCTCCTCCTTCTCCTTCTCCTTCTTCTTCTTCTCCTCCTTCTCCTCCTACACCATCTCATCCCCTCCTCCTCCTCTTATTCCTTCTTCTCTTCTTCTTCTTCTTCTTCTTCTCCTCCTCCTCCTCCTCCTCCTTGCTGCAAATCCCACTTCTATTACTGATGATGTTACCTGAATAGGTAATGAAACATCTGCAAGAAAACCGCCAAGCTCTGAGTGCACCAAGGACCCCACAGTTGTCCTCCTCCTCCTCCTCCCAGCAAATCCCACTCCCTCCTATCACTGCTGATGTTACCTGAATGGGTCATGAAACGTCTGCAAGAAAAGGTGGGGCATCCTGGTTTGTTGCGCTTAATGTAAGCCAGATGCCCTCAGAGGCCTCCGAGCTGTCTCCCTGCAGTTCTGGCAGGCTGGCAGAAGATTTGCCACTCTACTTTTCTCTTCCTCCTCGCCCCGTTGCGTCGGCGCGGGTGTCAAAATTGCAGCCTGCAGACACAGTCCGGTAATGCAAGAACCGGCCACTGGGTGGTTCTCTGGTTGTGTAAATATTCCACAGGTAAAGCTCCTCCTTTTGGAGCTCTGCCTTGTGGCCTCAAGGGGTGGGTCGTTCCCCTTCAGAACGGGGCCAAACTTTCGTTTTTGCAGTCTCTGTTCCACTCTCATTCCGGGCTGCAAAACCGAGGTTAGTATTGTTGAGTGAGTATAATGTGGTTTTCCTCTCTGGCTGTTAAGCTGCTCGACAGGCTTTGGGTGTCCAGATCCAGGAGGGAGGACGAAACTGCATCCCTGTGGTTGTCCCAAAGGGGCTTTTTTTTTCAGGAGGCAACGGGACTTCCTTGTTTTTCTTTGAAGACGTTTCGCTTCTCACCCAAGAAGCTTCTTCCGCTCCGACTGGACGGTGGGGAATGGAAGGACTTGCAGACCGCTGGTCTTTTGCATCCTGTTAGAGCAGTGTTTCTCAACCTTGACCATTTTAAGGCATGTGGACTTCAACTCCCAGAATTCCACAGCCAGCAATGCTGGCTGTGGAATTCTGGGAGTTGAAGTCCACATGCCTTAAAATGGTCAAGGTTGTGTTAGAGCATCTCTGAGGCCGCTTGGAGGTTTCAGCTGTGTCTTCAGGGTTACCTGAGTGGTGCAAATACAGTCAGGGAAAAAAGTATTTGGATCCCCTGCTGATTTTGTACAGTTTGACCACGGACAAAGAAATGACCAGTCTTATCATTTGAATGGCAGGTTTATTTTAACGGCGAGAGACCGAATAACGACAACAACAGCAAAATTCCAGAAAAAGGCATTTCAAAAAAGTTATAAATTGATTTGCATTTTAATGAGTGAAATAAGTATTTGATCCCCTGTCCATCAGCAAGTAACCCTTTCTCCATCCTTCCAAACTCCCCCTCTCTCTTTTTCTCTTTCTCTCTCTTTCTCCTCTCCTCTCCTCTCTCTTTTTTCTTTCTCTTTCTCTTTTTCTTTCTCTGTCTTTTTCTCTTTCTATCTCTCTTTTTCTCTTTCTCTTTTCTTTTTCTTTCTCTGTCTTTTTCTCTTTCTGTCTCTTTTTCTCTTTCTTTCTCTTTCTCCTCTCTTTTCTTTCTTTCTCTTTCTCTTTTTCTTTCTCTGTCTTTTTCTCTTTCTCTCTGTCTCTCATTTTCTCTTTCTCTCTCTCTCTTTCTCTCTCCTCTCTCTTTCTCTCTCTCCCCCCTCTCTTTTTTCTTTCTTTCTCTCTCTCTCTCTTTTTCACTTTTTCTTTCTCTGTCTTTCTTTCTTTCTCCTCTCCTCTCTCTTCTCTCTCTCTTTCTCTTTCTCCTCTCTTTTTCTTTCTGTCTCTCTTTTTCTCTCTCTCTTTCTCTTTCTCTCCTCTCTTTCTCTTTCTCTCTGTCTCTCTCTTTCTCTGTCTCTCTGGAGGCTGGGGACCGTGTGCGCATGCACAAGCGTTTTCTCCTCCCCCCCTCCTAACTCTCACTCTCTCTCTCTCTCTCTCTCTCTCTTTTTCTCTCTGCTTTTAACTTTTTCTCCACCCCTGGGGAGGGAAGGAAATGCGCTTTAATTTGTCATCTCCTGCAACAGAGAAATTGGAGCTGGGATTTTGGAGCAGGCTGGTGGAGGGTGTGTTTGTGTATGTTTGTGTGTGTGTGTAGAGGAAGCCATGCCGGCTACTTTTCCTGCAGCAAAATAAATTTTAAAAAAATCCTTCATTTTCTCCCTACCACTCACTTCTCTCTCTCTCTCTCTCTCTCTCTCCATCCTTCCATTTGCAGAAAAAAGCAGAAGCTGCTCACCGGATCCTGGAAGGGTTGGGACCCCAGGTGGAGTTGGTAAGTGGAGTTTTGCCTTCCCCCCCCTCCTCCTCCTCCTCCTCCTCCTCCTCCTCCTCCTCCTTCTTCCTCCTCCTCCTCTTATTCTTCTTCTTCTTCTGTCTCCCTCCTTCTCTCTCTGTCTCTCTCTCTTCCCCCTTCTTGTCTTGGACCCAAGAGAGGGGATTTTCCTACCTTGCAATTCCAGGTGTCTCTCCTAACCTGGAAGCCTTTGAAGGGCAGCCAAAGGGTTTCAGAGGAGAAGTTTACACACCGGGACAGAGGGCAGCAGCCAGGAAGCTCATCCCCTCCCCCACCCCCAGCCAACATTGGTTGATCATCATTTGGCTGGCCGGCTGCCAAGGCAGGAAGCCGAGCTGCTGTGGATACGCTTCCCCCCCCCCCTTCACCTCAGAACACCTTTCTTGGAAAACGGCCTTGCCAACCTGCTGGGTTTTTTTCCCCCCCCTTCCTGATTTGAATTGCAAATTGGGGCAAAGCAGGAGGATAAGATTGTCCTTGGGGTTCCCCCCCCCAACCCCCAAGGTTGGCTGGACGCCCATTCAACTTTGCAAAGAATAAAATAAAGGAGAGCTTGCAGGTTCCCTGCCCCGTTGCAGAGGAGGAGAAGGGGTGAGTTGCCCGTGGGGTTTTTGACTAAAAGGGCACCGTGGGTCCAGCTTTATCCAGAAGGGGTGTCCTGCATCGTCTTCAGGGTGCAAAGGGCATGTGTGGATGGAGCAGGGGCCAGGGTCATTGGAACAATGCTGAGCCAATTTGGACTTGGCCCTTGGTAGTTCGGAGCTGTAACCCCTGCGGGGAAATAGACTATAGAATAGAATAATAACTTTATTGTCTCTTTGAACGTACACTAATTGGCATAGTTTAGTTATGTCTAGTTTAATGAAGAGAAGGACGAGGGGGGACAGGATAGCAGTCTTCCAATGTCTGAGGGGCTGCCCCAAAGAAGGGGGGGGGTCAAGCTATTCTCCAAAGCTCCTGAAGGCAGGTCGAGAAGCATCAGATGGAAACTAATGAAGGAGAGAAGCAACCTAGAACTAAGGAGAAACTTTCTGCCACTTAGAACAATTAACCAGTGGAACAACCTGCCTCCAGAAGCGGTGAATGCTCCAACCCTGGAAGTTTTTACAAAGAGATTGGACAGCCATTTGTCTGAAATGGGATAGGGTCTCCTGCCTGAGCAGGGGGTTGGACTAGATGACCTCCAAGGTCCCTTCCAACTTTATTATTATTGTTGTTGTTGTTTTGTTGTTGTTATGTATTAAAAAGAAATGTCATTGCAATCTGGGATTTGCTGGGAATTATAATTATAATCATTTGCTTAGTGACCGTTCAAAGTTACAACGGCACGGACAAAAGTGTCTTAGGGCTGTGTTTCACACTTGCAGCATTTCCCATGGTCATGTGACCAGAATTCAAAAGCTTAGCAACTGGCATGTACTTTATGACGGTTGCGGTGTCCCGAGGTCATGGGATCCCATTTGGCACTCTTCTGATAAGCCACGTCAATGGGGGAAGCCAGATCCTCTTAACAGCCCTGTTAGTGACCTAAGAACTGCAGTGATTCATTGAACGTGGGGATACTGCAGTGGTCATAAGTGTGAGAACTGATTGGCTGTAAGTCAGATTTTTTCAGTGCTGTTGAAACTTTGAAACAGTCTCTAATTCAGTGGTTCTCAACCTGTGGGTCGGGGCCCCATTTGGGGTCGAACGACCATTTCACGGGGGTCGCCAAACAACGCAGTCCGCCATTTCCCCCCCCCTTTTCCTTAGCTGTGCTCCTCCCTTTTATTCTATTGGCTTTTGAAAGCCAATAGAATAGACTCTCTTGAATAGAGTCTAATTCTATTGGCTTTCAAAAGCCAATAGGAATTGTCCAGACTGTCTCTGCCCTGCTGAGCCCGCCAAAAGTCCCATTCTGCAAACGGTGCTGCACCAGTTGAGTAGTCCTCGACTTACGACCGGTTGAGTGTCCTCGGCTTACGACCGGTTGGGGGTCGCGGCATTAAAAAGGTTGAGAACCACTGCTCTAAATGAACCGTTGTAACTCAAGGAATACCCGTTTCTCCTGTCTGTCTATTCCTGGCCAGGGATGGAAAAGAAAATATAAACAGAAATGATTTAAATCTGCTTAAAAAAACTACAGGGAGTCCTCAAATTAGTTTGTTCAGCAACCGTTTGAAGTTAACATCGGTGCTGAAAAAAGTGACTTTCATGACCGTTTTTCATACCATTCTCAGGGTCACGCAATTTACATTCGGATGCTTGATGCCACTGACTCATATCTATGGCGGTCGCAGTAACCCGGGAGGGGGGGTCACGCGATCCTCTTTTGCGACCTCCTGCCAAGTCCATGGGGGGAAGCCGGATTCATTTAACAACCGTGTTACTAATTTAACGACGGCAGCGATTGCCTTAACAAATGTGGTGGGAAAAGTCATAAAATGGGACCAAACTCATTTAACAGATGTCTCACTTCACAGCACAAATTCTGGGCTCTGTTGCGGTCGTAAGTTGAGGGCTACCTGTACTGCTAGGGCTGATCAGAGTGTTGTCTCTCCTCCAGGTGGGGGAAAAACACTCCAATTCACACACACTGTCGCCCCCCCCCCATTAGAGAATAGAATAGAACAGAGCTGGAAGGGGCCTTGGAGGTCTTCTAGTCCAGCCCCCTGCTCAAGCAGGAGAACCTACACCATCTCAGACAAATGACTATCCAGTCTCTTCTTAAAAATCTCCAGTGATGGAGCGCCCACGATTTCTGGTGGCAAGCTGTTCCACTGGTGAATTGTCCTCCTGGTCAGGAAGTTTCTCCTTAATTCCAGGTCGCTTCTCTCTTTGGTCAGTTTCCAACCATTATTTCTTCTTCTGCCCTCTGGTGCTTTGGAGAATAATGTGATCCCCCTCTTCTTTGTGGCAGCCCCTCAGATACTGGAACACTGCTGTCATGTCTCCCCTATTTCTTCTTTTCTTTAGACTTTGTTGTTGTTAATTGCGAAGTCGTGTCCGACCCATCGCGACCCCATGGACAACGTTCCTCCAGGTCTTCCTGTCCTCTACCATCTTCTGGAGTCCATTTAAATTCACGCCTACTGCTTCAGTGACTCCATCCAAGCATCTCATTCTCTGTCGTCCCCTTCTTCTCTTGCCCTCAATCTTTCCCAGCATTAGGCCCTTCTCCAGTGAGTCCTTCCTTCTCATTAGGTGGCCAAAGTACTTGAGTTTCAACTTCAGGATCTGGCCTTCTAAAGAGCACTCGGGGTTGATCTCTTCTAGGACTGACCGGTTTGAACACCTTGCAGTCCAAGGGACTCGCAGGAGTCTTCTCCAGCACCAGAATTCAAAGGCCTCAATTCTTTGGCGCTCAGCCTTTCTTATGGTCCAACTTTCACAGCCCTTCTTTAGACTAGCCAAACCCAAGTCCTGCAGCCGTTCTTCGTATGTTTTAGTCTCCAGGCCTTTGATAATCTTAGTTGCTCTTCTGTGCACTTTTTCCAAAGTCTCAACATCTTTTTTGTAAGGTGGTGACCAAAATTGGCTGCAGTATTCCAGGTGTGGCCTCACTAGGGTTTTATAAAGCAGTACTAATACTTTGCGTGATCTTGATTCTATGCCTCTGTTTATGCAACCCAGGATTGTGTTAGCTTTTTTGGCTAATGCTGCTGCTGCAACCATTAGAGCAATCTAATGTGCAGGAATTGACTGAGTGTGTTAACCTTCCGGGGTCCTTAAGAGGCCACCAAGAAACGAAGGAAAGACAGAAGTGTTTATTCCTAAGGCATCCTCTCTTCCAAAACTTTTTGCCTCTTGAATGGAAAAATGGAAAAAGCGAGGTCTGTTTTTGAGAGGGAGGTCTAGATCCCTTTTGTTTGTTATTTTTCAAGAGGTTTCTGCACATGGAGAAGTTCACTGCTGGTGCAGCTGTGATTAATTTCCACAAGACACTTCCGGTTGAGTAAGTCCTGGCGTGACCAAGTGTTGGAGGAGAAAAAAAAGCAATTTACTAGAGAAGCCCTCTT
The DNA here is from genome assembly GCA_039797435.1 of Crotalus adamanteus. Taxonomy (NCBI): domain Eukaryota; kingdom Metazoa; phylum Chordata; class Lepidosauria; order Squamata; family Viperidae; genus Crotalus; species Crotalus adamanteus. Next base: position 4,581,242 of record CM077933.1, on the reverse strand, counting down.
GGCCAACACTTTTTGTCTTCTGCACAATTATCTACCATCACTACCCACCAAATATATTAAATCACAGCTCCTGTCATCTGTCCTACCACCCATAGGTCACATAGCTACAGCACACAAGATGTGGAAAACTTGCATCTCTGGTCAGCAAGCAGGTCCTCCAGATCTAAATGATCCTAAAATGATTAAAGGCCTGGAGACTAAAACATACGAAGAACGGCTGCAGGACTTGGGTTTGGCTAGTCTAAGTAAAAGAAGAAATAGGGGAGACATGATAGCGGTGTTCCAGTATCTGAGGGGCTGCCACAAGGCAGAGGGAAGGACGAGAAGCAATGGATGGAAACTGATCAAGGAGAGAAGCAGTCTGGAATTAAGGAGAAACTTCCTGACAGGGAGGACAATTAACCAGAGGAACAGCTTGCCTCCAGAAATCGTGGGTGCTCCATCACTGGAGGCTTTTAAGAAGAAGAGACTGTATAGCCATTTATCAGAAATAGTATAGGTGTCCTGCTTGAGCAGGGGGCTGGATTAGAAGACCTCCCAGGTCCCTTCCAGCTTCTATTCTATTCTATTCTATTCTATTCTATTCTATTCTATTCTATTCTATTCTATTCTATTCTATTCTATTCTATTTTATCTGAATTCCTATTCCATTCCATTCCATTCCATTCTATTCTATTCTGTTCCATCCCATCCCATCCCATCCCATTCATTCTGAATTCTATTCTATTCTATTCTATTCTATTCCATTCCATTCCATTCCATTCCATCCCATCCCATCCCATCCCATCCCATCCCATCCCATCCCATTCATTCTGAATTCTATTCTATTCTATTCTATTCTATTCTATTCTATTCTATTCTATTCTATTCTATTCTATTCTATTCTATTCTATTCTATTCTATTCTATTCTATTCTATTCTATTCTATTCCATTCCATTCCATCCCATCCCATCCCATCCCATCCCATCCCATCCCATCCCATCCCATTCATTCTGAATTCTATTCTATTCTATTCTATTCTATTCTATTCTATTCTATTCTATTCTATTCTATTCTATTCTATTCCATCCCATCCCATCCCATCCCATCCCATCCCATTCATTCTGAATTCTATTCTATTCTATTCTATTCTATTCTATTCTATTCTATTCTATTCTATTCTATTCTATTCCATTCCATTCCATTCCATTCCATTCCATTCCCTTGTGAGATCTTTCGGGGTGGCATCCGAGGAACTGCTTCTTAACTGAAACTTGTAGGACTTTTTGACCTTCCAGACCAAAAGAATTCATTCAAGAGTCCCATGGTTGCTTGTAGCTCTGAGCATCATCTCCGCAGTCCCAAATCTCCTCCAGATGTTCCACCCAATGGAGAGCCATCTATTCACAGTCATTCATGGGAGAAGACCTCTGAGTCTTCAAGAAAGGATTTACCAGTCTCCAGAAATTTGCTCAGTCCCTGTGGCCCACTTTTCATAACAGTTTGAAGCTCATTGGATGGACATTACCTCCTCTTTCTGCTTCTAGAAAGAATTCCTGGCCTGAAGGGTGATGTAGTCTCCTACCATTCAAGTTTCTCCCTTCATTTTTTTCCCACAACAACAACAAAAAGTAGCCGCAAGAAGAAGATAGCATTCAAATGCTTGAATGCTGACCTTCTACAGGCAGAGCTGAAGGTTGACTGACTCAGCAAGGAATGGTTGACCTAAGAGTTGCAGTCCGGTTGAAGTCACCCACGTATCTTCCTTCTTCACAACCCCATCTCCCCTTTCTACCTCACACTTTGTGGGGAGAGACTTCCCCATCTCCTTACTTCAGGGGTCTCCAACCTGTGGGCTGCGGCCCGCTAGTTGGCCATGAGGGGTTTGCAACTGGGCTGCGGAAACGGCTGGTGCGTGCACGTGTATCTTTACTTGCACGATCAGTGGGGGAACGTGTGCGTGGCCCATTGCTCACGCAATGTGCATGCTTGTCAGCTGCTCGCCCAGAACCATCCCCTCTTCCCTCCCTCCCCGCCAATCCACAAAGCCAGGAATGTTGGGGAACTCTACCTTACTTGATCACCAGAGGAGGGGGGGGGAGATGGTGGTGCTGACCCCCGTAGGATTGTAGCCCTTGGTGAAGCTTCCTAGCTGATGAGTTATTATGCTCAGCTCTGAAAGCCTTGGCTGGGTGACTCATCTGGAAAGAACCCAAAGAGTCATAACCGTAACGAATGATTAATTGGTCTAAATGCTAGTAATGGTGAAAGGAGGTTGTAGAAATTCGTCTTAGGTCAAAGGAGAAAAGCCATGTTGGCTGGACAGGAACTTGGAATGTTCAGGCTGAAGAAAAGCAGGCTTGTATAAGACACATGATAGCTTTCTTCCGGTCCCTAACCAGAGGCTACAGGAAAAATGGGTAGAAATTGTTTTCTATAGCCACCGAAACAAGACTAGAAGGAATGGGTGTAAGCAGTGCTTTTTTTGAGGAAAAAAAAAAAAAAAAGGTGCCGGAACTCACACACGTCATACAACCCGCCTTGCCTACCCTACAAGGTGCCATCCAAAAAAGGTGCTGGAACTCCGTTCTGGGCGTTCTGTGACAAAAAAAGCCCTGGGTGTAAGTAATAGCTTCCTAGATTTCATTTAAAAATAGGGAGAAATATCTACTGGAAAAATCTTACTTAATTGAGGTGATTTATCTCTGGAGCGAGGGATCCTTGGTGCTCTCTGAGCTTGCTGGTTTTCTTGCAGACGTTTCAGTACCCAGCTAGGTAACATCATCAGTGCTAGAAGGGAGTGGAATTTAGGGAGGGGAGGGGAGGGGAGTGGGGAGGGAAGACAGGAAGGAAGGATTATGGGTTCCTTGGTGCTTTCTGAGCTTGGTTGTTTTCTTGCAGACGTTTCATCACCCTAACTGGGTAACATCATCAGAGCTAGAAGGGATTGAATTTAGGAAAGGGAGGGAGGGAGGGAGGGAGGGAGGGAAGGAAGGAAGGAAGGAAGGAAGGAAGGAAGGAAGGAAGGAAGGAAGGACTGACTATGGGGTCCTGGGTGCTCTCTGAGCTTGCTTGTTTTCTTGCAGACGTTTCAATACCCAGCTAGGTAACATCATCACTGCTAGAAGGGATTGGAATTTAGGGAAGGAAGGAAGGACTATGGGGACCTTGGTGCTCTCTGAGCTTGCTTGTTTTCTTGCGGACGTTTTATGACCCAACTAGGTAACATTGTCAGTGCTAGAAGGGAGTGGAATTTATGGAGAGGAGGGAGGGAGGAAGAAAGGAAGGAAGGACTGATGGACTATGGGGTCCCAGGTGCTCTCTGAGCTTGCTTGTTTTCTTGCAGACGTTTCATTACCCAAACTAGGTAGCATCATCAGTGCTTAGGGCAGTGAAATTCAGGGTAATGAAACATCTGCAAGAAAACCAGCAAGCTCAGAGAGCACCAAGGACCCCTCATTTCAACCCTAAGCTACAAATACTCTCCTTCGTTGTTATCTCTGGAGGCTTTTCAAAACAGCGTGGGCAGCCACTTCTGGAAGCTGGTTTAATTGATTTTCTTGAAGATTGTTGAAAGCCTGGAAGGGACAGATACATTTTTGTGGCCCTTTCCATCTCTACACGGTTCTATGGTTTTGTGATACGGAATATAGGAAAGATGCGTTTTTTGCACTTCGATCTCCGTTGTATTTCTTCCAAAGGTTGAAAATAGGTTCTTTCAGCCTAGGGTCTGGATTCCATTTTCAGCTTAAGTCGATCTTGGGATATTTTGGGAAGAGCTTCTGATCTGCTGCTGGATGGTGTTCCTTCCTGGGCGTACAACTTGCGTTGGTCGTTCCAAATTAATCAAGTTCTGCTGTGGTTTGTAGAGGTGTTGGGGGGGGGGACACCCGTCTTTCATTTCAGAGCAGGTTCTTTTGAAAGAAATTTCTTAGCTCAGCCCTGTTTTGGTGCAGGAGGACCTAAGAATGGAAGAGGGAGGGAATCCAGAGAGAGGGAGGAAAAAACGAATGAAAGAGCCAGGAGAGTGCAACCAAACGAGCGATGTTGCTTGGATGTTTGACCAGATTTGGAGCTTCAAGGACCCCCTTCTTTAAACCTGGAGACTTCCAAGCTGTCAGCTTTTGAACCCCAGCAGGGCCCCCGTGCTCTGTCCTTGCCCTCTTTCACACTTCGAATGTTCTTGTCTTTTTCAGCCCCTGTACAATCAGCCTTCAGATACCAGGCAATACCATGAAAACATTAAAATGTAAGTAGCCAGCAGCAAAATATCTCCCATCTCTGTGCTTCGTGACCTCCGGCTTTCAAAGTTCCCAGCCAGCGTCTCAAAAATAGAATTTTTTGGGGGGACTACTCCCCCTTTATCTGTCTATCGATGTCCATCCATCTATCCATTTATCTCTGTCTCTCTATCTCTATAGCTAGCATTCCATCTATCCATTTAGTCCCGTCTTTGTTTCTATCCATCCATCCATTTATCTGTATCTACCTCTCTATCTATATTTCCACCCATTTATCCATTTCTCCCTCACTGTTTCTGTCCGTCTATCCTCCTATCTATAGGTATCTCTCTATATCCATCCCTCTATTTCTATCCATCGATCTATATCTGTCTATCTCTATAACTAGCGTTCCATCTATCCATTTAGCTCTCTCTTTATTTCTATCCATCCATCCATTTATCTGTATCTACCTCTCTATCTATATATCCATCCATTTATCCACTTATCTCTCTCACTATTTCTGCCCATCTAGCCTTTTATCTATATGTATCTCTCTATATCCATCCATCTATCCCTCTGTTTCTATCCATCTATCCATTTATCTATACCTATCTATATCCATCCATCCATCCATTCATCCAACTATCCATCTTTCTATATTCTATATATTGTCTGTCTATCATCTGTCTGTCTGTTATTCTATATATTGTCTATCATCTGTCTGTCATCTGTCGGCTATCTATCTATCTATCTATCTATCTATCTATCTATCTATCTATCTATCTATCTATCTATATCATCTGTGTCTATCTATCTATCTATCATCTGTCTATCTATCTATCTATCTATCATCTATCTATCATCTGTCTATCTATCTATCTATCTATCTATCTATCATCTGTCTATCTATCTATCTATCATCTGTCTGTCTGTCTATCTATCTATCTATCTATCATCTGTCTATCTATCTATCTATCTCTCATCTGTCTGTCTGTCTATCTATCTATCTATCTATCTATCTATCTATCTATCTATCTATCTATCTATCTATCTATCTATCATTAGGCATGTATTCCTTGGATAGGAACTTGAGATTTGTAACCCTCCCCACCTCCCCCCCACCTTGTGGCTTTAAAGCTTCTAATTTTCCTTCTCCTGGGCTGGCATCCCCTGTTAGATGTTTGCTGCCAGGAAGCCTGGCCAGTTCTCTGCCTGATTTTCCCCAAGGGCTGCTTGCAAACACGGTGTGTGCCTCCTTCCTCCATGTGTGTGTGTGTGTGTGTTTTCTCTCTAGTTTCCCAGCTGCATCAGCCAACCTGTGTGTTTGCCTCAGCTCTGCCCCTGGGAACCAGGCACGTGATGCCTGCAAGAGCTGACCCAGTTTAACCTCTCCACAAACAGTTTCCTGTGTCTTTGCACATTTACGTGGACAAAAAGCCCTGCACGCTTGAGGTTCTTACGGGCCATTCCCAGAAAATTTGCAGAGGGAGCTGCAGGGTTTGAAAAAAGAGAGGGAGAGATGAAAGAGAATCCAGAAGATGTTTGGGGAGGGCAGGGCAGACGGTGGGGTTCCCGGTGCCTAGCAACCCTCCCCAAGTATTTTGCTGACTTCCCAAATGTAAAGGGGTTCATCTCCTGAAGATTGCACAGAAGATTAAAATGTCAGATTTAGCTGCCTTGTTTTTTTTCCCCAGCTTCTAAAGACTGTTTGATGAACTTACAACAGGGGTCTTCAAATTTGGCCCTTTAATGACTTGTGGACTTCAACTTCCAGAATTCTGTAGCCAAGTCCTCAAGTCATAAAAGGGCCAAGTTTGAAGACCCCTGACTTAGGAGATCCTTGGCAACTTCAAGATCAGGGTTCCTCAGACGTGGTAACTTTAAGAATTCCCCAGCCAGCATGCTTTAAGACAGGTGGACTTCAGTACCCAGAATTTCCCAGCCAGCTTGCTTTAAGACAGGTGGACTTCAGTACCCAGAATTCCCCAGCCAGGTGGACTTCATGCTGGCTGGGGAATTCTGGGAGTTGAAGTCCACACATTTGAAAGTTGCCAACGCTGCTTTCTGCTGCTCTTAAGAGAAGCTGTTCCTTCAGAAAAGTTTTGTTTCTTCCCAGTTGCCTCCATCCCCAGAAAATGGATGCATAGCTCCCAATTCCTGAATTTAAAATTCATCCTTGTTGTGAGTTTGAAAACGCCCCAGATAGCCCCTCCTTCCAGGGATTTAAGCTTTAGGAGGTGGTGTTTTGATCCCATCGTAAGATCTAGAAACATGGAAGTTGGCCTATACTGCAAAAATCAGTTTTAATTCTGAGCTCCCTGGAGGGGTTCCTTTCTTTTTTTTAAAATTACCCACTGCAAAGCAGGTTTTGAAAGTAATTCAGCCTCTAAATTTCAATACGAGCTTTCTTCTGTTATTGTTCTGCATCTCAGCACAATAGTGAGGTTTTTTTCGGTCCACTTTTACCTTTATTTGTAAAGTTGGCTGCTGGTGTTTGTTATTGAGGGCTATTTTGTGCTGGAAAAAAAACAACAACCACCAGCTGGATGCTACCTTAGAAATCAAATTTGTTTTTTTACAGCTGAATCCTTTTTCCAGCCAAAGCGTAAATTCAGCTTCTCCGTTTTCTTTTGAGAACTGATTAGCGTCAGCTTCTCCATTCAAGAAGCTGGTTTATTTTGTTTTGTTTTCTTCGAAAAAGAGCAAATGGGATGCTCCTGGTTTGATGCCGATGTTTTCAATCCAGAGTGCCCAAACAGCAGGTTGGTTTCTTTTATCACAAACAGATGTTGCTTTTCCTGCAAAGGAAGTGATAGTAAAATTGGGGTTGCATGCATCCCATTTGACTTACTTCCCGAACTGGCCCTTTTCATGCCTTACGTTGGACCATAAACAATGTTATCTAGGGAAAAAACAACAACAAAAAAGAGCTTTGCGCATTGTGTGAATGAAAATGCAAGATTGGAAGTGGCCGAACTAAACTGGTTGTGTGAATACAGCCAAGAGTATCGTGAGCCAAATCAGAGTTTATCAGGGATCCCCCAAAAAGCCTTGGAGTGGGTGACTTTGGGCCAAACATCAAGAGATGGTGAGTTCTAGTCCCAACTTAGGCATGAAAGTTGACTGAGTGATCTTGGGCCAAACACTAGGAGACGGTGAGTTCTAGTTCTGCCTTAAACATGAAAGCCGGCTGGGTGACCTTAGGCCAATCACTAGGAGACGGTGAGTTCTCCCTTAAGCATGAGAGCCAGCTGGGTGATGTTGGGCCAAACACTAGGAGACAGTGAGTTCTAGTCCTGCCTAAGGCATGAAAGCCAGCTGGGTGACCTTAGGCCAATCACTAGGAGATGGTGAGTTCTAGTCCTGCCTTAAACATGAAAGCCGGCTGGGTGACCTTAGGCCAATCACTAGGAGACGGTGAGTTCTCCCTTAAGCATGAAAGCCAGCTGGGTGATGTTGGGCCAAACACTAGGAGACAGTGAGTTCTAGTCCTGCCTTAAGCTTGAAAGCCAGCTGGGTGATTCTGGGCTAATCCTTCCCTCTCAGCCCAACCCACCTTGCAGAGTTGTTGTTGCAGAAAAATAGAAGGAGGAGGTATGCTCACAGCCTTGAGATTAAAACCATAACACTGGAATAAAAATAAATGCAAAAATGAAAAACCAAGAAAAGGCCCAGAGTTGATGGCATGTGAGTCCACTGTTGCTGCTGTTGGCATTTCACCGCAGCTAGCGATTCAGGATGTGGAGGAGAAACAGCCCTCCATTGGTCCAACTGTATTTATCCTCTCTCTCTTTTCCAGAAACCAGGCAATGCGGAAGAAGCTGATTTTATACTTCAAGAGGAGAAACCATGCTCGTAAACAGTGGGTGAGAAATGTTTGCTTCCTTTTGTGAAACCCCAAAACAGGGTTTGCTATGCTTATCCTCCTTCGGGAGGGAGGCAGGCAGGCTGCAAGCAAGCATCTTACTCAGAGGCGGAGATGCAGGACAAGAAGCAACAGATGGAAACTAATCAAGGAGAGGAGCAACCTACTGCAGGGCTAGGCAACCGTGGCTCTTTTATGACTCGTGGACTTCAACTCCCAGAATTCCTGAGCCAGCATGGTGGAAACTATGGCTCCTTCGTGAGTTGTGGACTTCAACTCCCAGAATTCCTGAACCAGCATAGTGGAAACTTTGAAACTTTGGCCCCTTCAGGACTTGTGGACTTCAACTCCCAGAATTCCTGAGCCAGCAGGGCTCAGCTTGGAAACCACACCCTTTCTCCTCAGCATGGCTGGCTCAGGAATTCTGGGAGTTGAAGTCCACGAGTCACAAAAGAGCCAAGGTTGCCTACCCCTGTTCAAATGCCTGAATTTTGATCATGTGACCGTGAGGGAAAAATATCTAAATATTTAAACCCGAGGTCTTCAAACTTAGCCCTTTTATGACTGGTGGACTTCAACTCCCAGAATTCTTGATCCAGCATGGCTCAGCTTGGAAACCAAACCCTTTCCCCTCAGCATGGCTGGCTCAGGAATTCTGGGAGTTGAAGTCCACGAGTCATAAAAGAGCCGAGGTTGCCTACCCCTGGCCTAGGCTTAAGCCGCTTTATGACTGGTGGACTTCAACTCCCAGAATCCCTGAGCCAGCATGGCTCAGCTTGGAAACCTCTCCCTTTCCCCTCAGCATGGCTGGCTCAGGAATTCTGGGATTTGAAGTCCATCAGTCATAAAAGAGCCAAGGTTGCCTATCCCTGGCCTAGAATTAAGGAGGAATTTCCTGACAGAACAATAAACCAGTGGAACAGCCTGCCTCCAGAAGTTGTGGGTGCACCAACACTGAAGGCTTTTAAGAAAAGATTGGACAGCCATTTGTCTAAAATGGAATAGGGTCCTCTACTTGAGCAGGGGGCTGGACTAGAAGACCTCCAAGGTCCCTTCCACAGCTCTATTATTCTGTTATTCAGTGGAATAGCTTGTCACTAGAAGTTGTGCGTTGCACCAACATTGAAGGCTTTTAAGAAAAGATTGGACAACCATTGGTCTGAAATGGGATAGGGTCTCTTGAGCAGGGGGTTGGACTAGAAGACCTCCAAGGTCCCTTCCGTTATTCTGTATTCTGTGAATGCACTTTCTTTGAGAAAGGTTTGAGATGGTCCTTCATTTTCTCAAGCTTTTGGTCTCCTAAATCTCTCTACAGGGTAGGGTTGTCTCTTAGTCAGCCACACTGCTCTTAATGCACGTGTTCCTTTGGCTTCCATCTCTAGGTAGACACATCTCGAGTTCTGAAGACACATTTATTGAAAAATCTCTCTTCCTGTCCCTTCGGGTTGCAGATCTTTATTTATTTATTGAGGACCTGAAACCGAGGAATCGTAAAGCGAATGGCAGCGCTCCATATATTGATCTTTCTGCTGTGCTTTCCTTTGTGCGTGCGCTCTGTTGTATTGTGTGAATTTCAATGGCCTTGTTTTTTGTTTTTTTTTAAAGACTGGGAAACCAATAGCTTCACTGTGTTGCACGCCAAGTTTTCCTGGGAAAGCTGGCTTCATGCGAAAGGAAGTGAGAAGTGTCCTAGCTGGTTCATGCGGAATTGTGATTCTTATGGAACTCGCTCCACGCTAAAACCATGTTTCATTGACTAAACCATAATGGGGCTAGGTTCGTGCCAAGCCACACACTGTAGTTGTTAATCTGTCATTGCTGCGCTCACATCCCTCACCAGGATCAAAGGATGCTGTTGCAGGTTGAATGAACTCTAAGAAAGTTTGTGGTTCTTCCACTAGACGTTCTCCTGGATGAGTTTCAGAAGGTGTAAATTGGACTTGGGAAATCCCTGTTGAGTAGATAACAGTTTCCAAATGGATTTGAGGGCACTGGAACCTCTTTTTATGACTTCTCTTTCCCTGTCTCTTCAGGAGCAGAAGTTCTGCCAGCGGTATGACCAGCTGATGGAAGTCTGGGAGAAGAAGGTGGAACGCATTGAAAATAACCCCCGGCGCCGAGCCAAAGAGAGCAGAGTCCGTGAATATTATGAGAAGCAATTCCCCGAGATTAGGAAGCAGAGAGAACTTCAGGAACGAATGCAAAGGTCAGCTGGTGGCCCACTTGTGGTCCCTCATGAGATGTACGTTCCAGAGGGGGCTTCCTCCTTCCCTAAGGGAAACTTTTGGTTCATCCCTGGGACCAAAATCCAGCCCTCCACCCAGATCCAGTTTGCAATCCTCTCTTCTGCCCACCAGGAACTTTGAAGAGAGAAGGTGGGACCATCGAAAACCATCTCGATGACTTTACATACTGCTGCAACCTAAAATTACAAAACCCCCTCCCTGATGTTGGCGGTCAAGTTGCAGTTTTTAAGGGGGATCTGCAAATAAATTGCACAGAGGAGTAGTTCTTTGAAACACAGGATAATTGGTTTGTTTGCCTTGGAGCTGAGCTTCCAGTTGAGTTGGAGTGCCATCAGGCGAGGGTTTCATCTTCATCCACTCATTTCTTCATCAGGATACCCCCTTCCCAGTCATGTTTTTTGGAGTGTGTAGCTTCTCAAGAGGGCCACCAGAACATGCCTGTTGTGCTAAGGCAGTGGTGGTGAACTTATGGCATGCGTGCCAGAGTCGGCACTCAGAGCCCTCTCTGTGGGCACGCGCACCATGCCCAGGAGATGGCAACTGTCCCTCTTCAACCAGCCGCCCGCTAACTCGCCGAGGTCCCACATGGCTGGATGCATCCCAGCGCCCATGCACTCGCTGGCCTCTGTGTGCAGGGGCCAATGGGTGTCAGGCAGCAGCCACCCCTGCCCCTGCCTCACCTTGCCCTGTGACAATGGCACCCCCGTCCTGCCTCGCCTTGCCTCGCCTCACCCCGTAGGACGAGCCTCCTGCCTACCACCCCACCTGCCAGAGACCCCCTGGATCTCTCCCAACCTTGCCCGGTCCCCACAGGCATCCCTCCCCACGAGCAACATCGAGGTGATCATGCCCACCTTGGCCACACCCACCCAGCCTGCCATGACCACCACAGCCACGCCCACCTGGCACCCAGCGATAAATAAGTGGGTTTGGGGTTGCAGTTTGGGCCCTCGGTCTCTAAAAGGTTCGCCATCACTGTGCTAAGGAATGATCAAAACACGCGGGCAAAGACATGCCCACGTAAACCTTTCTTGGTAGGGCAGATCCGCTGAATGACTAGAAAAGGGGTGTCAAACTCAATTTCATTGAGGGCCGCATCAGTATTGCGGTTGTCCCCGGGGCTAGGTGGGTGTGGCCAGGGTGGGTGCGGCCTACTGGGTGGGTGTGGATGGAGGGTGTGGCCTACTGGGTGAGCATGGCCAACTCTACATCGTTCGCGTCAAGGGTGCCTGTGGGGGCCTGGGCAGGAGTGGGACAGATCTGAGGGTCTCTGGCAGAAGGGGGGGGGGACCGGGGCAAGCGCCAAGGCATGGTCCACTGGAGGAGCCTCACTGCCTGTGAAACCCCTCCGCCGGAGCCCATCAAGCCGGATAGGTGAAGTAGACGAGGACCATTTGCTGGCCACTTCCAGGCGATGGTGCATTTCTTCATTCCTCACAAAGGGTGACACCTCCCCAGCCTGCACCCAGGGGGCAAGGCTGACGTGGCAGGTGCTGGTTCCTCGCTGTTTCCAGACGGTCTTGTGGAGCTATGTGTTTCAGCATAGATGGCCACCACAAAATTGTACATTGGCTCCTGGCCGACCTGGGTGAGCGTGGATGGAGTGGGCATGGCCTACTGTGTGGGCATGACCAGCTCTACATCGTTCACGTCAAGGGTGTCTGTCAGGGTCTGGGCAGGAGTGGGACAGATCTGAGAGTCTCTGGCAGAAGGGGGTGGGACTGGGGCAAGTGCCAAGGCATGGACCACTGGAGGAGCCTCACTATTCCTCTCAGACCATGCAAGGGGAGCGGGGCTTATGGAGCTAAGACCGAATGCGTTTCAGCATAGATGGCCACCACCAAATTGTACATTGGCTCCCGGCCGACCTGGGCCAGAGCCAAGGCAGCGGGGGCCATTCCCTCACTGTTTCCAGGATGGCTTCGCGGGCCACATGAAACCACTTCGCGGGCCGCATCTGGCCCCCGGGCCTTGTGTTTGACATGTCTGGACTAGAAGGTCTGCCTTTGGCTTATTGGTCTTGCTCCTACAGCCCTCCTCCTGGTCTACTTTCCCCTCCACCCTCTGTCTTTCCCAGCATTGATCTTACTTCCTCTTTCTTGGCGGTTGGAGGCCATGGGCAGGGAGAAAAAAGAGGTCTCTAAGCGGTTTTTCTCTGCCGTTTCTCAGCAGGGGAGGACAGAGAGGCAGCGGGTTCTCCATGTCGGCAGCCCGCAGCGAACACGAGGTGTCGGAGATTATTGACGGGCTCTCGGAACAAGAGGTGAGGCTGGGCCAGCAGTTCTCCTGGGCTTCAAGTCCTCTCCTTCTCAGCTCTCCTCTCTCCCGCTGGGGCAGAGCTGCAGTCACCACCGATCCGGAGATGGGAGATGGTTGCTCAAGCTGCTGGGAAATTGCATTAACTTCAGCCGCGGAGCTGGTCTTTGGATGGATTGGACCAGGGGTATAGGCAACCTTGGCTCTTTTATGACTCGCGGACTTCAACTCCCAGAATTCCTGAGCCAGCGTGGCTCAGCTTGGAAACCTCTCCCTTTCCCCTCAGCATGGCTGGCTCAGGAATTCTGGGAGTTGAAGTCCACTTTGAGTCATAAAAGAGCCAAGGTTGCCTACCCCTGGCCTAGGCCTAGGCCGCTTTATGATTTGTGGACTTCAACTCCCAGAATCCCTGAGCCAGCATGGCTCAGCTTGGAAACCTCTCCCTTTCCCCTCAGCGTGGCTGGCTCAGGAATTCTGGGAGTTGAAGTCCACGAGTCATAAAAGAGCCAAGGTTGCCTACCCCTGGATTGGACCAAGAGCTTCTCCTGCTTTGCCCTTTGTGCTCTCTTATCTCCTGCTTTGAAGACCTTATTAGGAACCAACACCCCGAGGCATTTGATGGGCCTCAACCCTCCCCTTTTTGGGGAGACCTCCCCATTCATTTCCCAGTTGGCCTTTTATAAGATGGAGGCCTGAAGCCCGCAGCTTGATTCTCCCAACCTAGGCAAAACTCAGATGGAGCTCCGTTCTCCAATGTTTGGTGTTCTAGTATTGGTTGCTGGCCTAATCCCCCTTTGTGCTGGATTAAGCCAAAGGCCTGTCAAATCCAACCCACCTTGGTTCTTATCATGAGCAGCCAGATGTTTCCAAGAAGTCCACCATCAGGAAATAAAGTCTGTGGTCATCTATTTGCCGTGGTCCTCAGATCCCTGAGGTGGACTTTCTCAGTATCTGGAGATTCCCATCACTCTTACATAGCTAACATAAACAAAGAAGCTGGGTCAGGTCCAAGAAACATCTCATCTAGCATTGGACTTCCTAAAATGGCATCTTGGAAAAGTTCGCAAGCTGGACCTGAAGAGTGCAGCTGATCTCCCATTGTTTATCCCATCCAGAAAAGTCATATTCTGGGATAGTCTATTTCTGACCATGGAGGTTCCACACAGACGTCAGGGGAGTCATTTATTGGCTTTCCAGCATTTCTGTAACATACTCAATGAAACCAACGTTAACTGAAATTCACCATTAGTTCGCCCTTCATTTCCATCGATCCCAGCAAGACCCACGGGTTTATGAAATGAACCCCACATTTTTTAAAGCTGGGCTTAAACTCTCGGGCTGTGTTTTGGGGTCCCAAGGAAATTCACAGCAGTAATTACTCGAAAGGTGGAATGAGACGTCACCGCAGACGGACAAAAGCCCATCTTCTCGCAATCCCAGAGACCTTATTCCTTGTGTGTCCAACAACACTTGGCCAATAAAAAATTCTATTCTACTCTATTCTATTCTTATTTCCAGGTTGGTCCTCTTGTCAAGGTCTTGGGGCTGTTTCCCCCCCCCCAAAAAAAATCTGCTTCCTCTCGAGGTCCTCTTTTTTTCTCTTCCTTACCAGAATCTGGAGAAACAGATGCGCCAGCTGGCCGTCATTCCCCCGATGCTTTACGACGCTGAACAGCAACGCATCAAGTTCATCAACATGAACGGCCTGATGGATGACCCCATGAAGGTCTACAAGGACCGGCAGGTGATGAATATGTGGAGTGAGCAGGAGAAAGAGACCTTCCGAGAGAAGTGAGTAGAGAGCAGCGCCTCGCTTGTCCTTGAGGGTGCAGGCTAAGAGGGGGAGGTCTTCACTGCAAGGAGTGGGGAACGTCTGTGGACAACCTCATGTCCCTTCCTGTTCTGTCCCAGCTTACGCAAGTCCTTGTTATGCTCACAAGGAGGAAACCCTCTTCCAAGAAACAGGCAGGAACCGGAAGAGAAAACCAACCCCTTTTATTCTCACAGACCTGAGACAAACAAACACAGTCCACAGACAGTGTCCAAGACAAACAAACACAGTCCACAGAAACTTGATCCTCAACACGAACGGCTGCCTTCGGCAACCAACACCTCCCACACCTTCCCTTTTATAATTCAGCCAAGGCGTGGCTTCCTAATGCCTTCTCCTTTGCCTTTGGAGCCACCCCATTGCATTCCTCTGTCCTACTCGCTTCTCTTGCCTGCACATTCGTGCATCCAGGATTTGTCCCAGCTGTTCTTCATCACTGTCCAACTCAGGCTCCCAGTACAGCCGTGTCTCAGCCTGAGCGCGAGTAGAGGGGCCGACTGTAAGTCTTGGAGCTCCTCAGAGTCTTCCTCTGACTCTTAATGTCACTCCAGACCCCTCCTCTCCTCTGATTCCTTAGACTCCGCTGCCGGATCCACTGGCTGGTGAGGAATCACAACACTAACTCTCTTCATTCCCAACTTGCGTGGCCTGTGTTGAGAGATTTGGGGAAGCATAGCTCAAAGTATCTGTAGTCCTCTCCTCTTAGCAACTGGTGGAAGTTACAATGGACCTTCTAAAAGCTACTTAGGACCCAGTTCTGGAGTTCCAACAGCTCCCCACATGAATCACATGACTGCATTTGGGGGACTTGGCAACCCTGATGACTGCTGGCAGCATTCCGTAGTCACCTGACCACAGTTTTTGCCAGTTTCTGGCTTTTTCTGCTGGTTTCTGACCCCTCCCCAAAAATCAGCCATAGAAATACCTGGATTGACTTAAGGACCCCCCCTTTTATTAAGTCACCATGGTTTTCCCTTGCAACAACCGCAAAAGAGTTGTAAAATTGGCTCCAGTTATATGGATGATTCAAGTTAACAACCATCATTAACAATGGAAATTCTGGGTTCTGGTATGGTCCTACATCAAGGATTATCTGCACAGAGGATCTGTAGGATCTGTAGGACACCCCCCCCCTCCTCTGCTGGATACCGTTCCATCCCAGCTCTTGCTTCTGATGGTTATTTAGTAAGAAGCAACAGTTGGTTTCCCCAACCAAACATCTTCACGGTTATTTTCTTAATCATTCCTTTGGTTCTTCTGCTTCCAGGTTCATGCAACATCCAAAGAATTTCGGTCTGATCGCCTCCTTTCTGGACAGGAAAGTAAGTGGGTTTCTTTGAATCCTTTTCCATGATTGCCTTTTATCAAAGCAAGCTTTTTCCATTTGATTCTTTCTTGTGAAGGAATCTCTCGGACCTTCTGTGAAGAAGCTGTTGGAACTTCTTGGTGGCCTTCCCAAATTCCGTTTATTCAGACTAACTCAGCCTGCCAACTCCAGGGGGCATTAGTTCCCAACATCCAGTATAAAAGCAGAAACCTGGCCTGGGACAGCTATTTCCAAGGAAAGTGGTCCACCCCCTCCGCTAAGAGCTGGTCATCCTGGTTTGCCAGCCCTCTTGTGGTGTCAGAATCCAATTATACTTCATCTCCAGTTATCAATTATAGAAAACCCCATTTCTGCCCTCTCTGGATTCTGTCATAAAGAAAGAGAGGGGGGTGAACAAAGGGGCTTTATGGCCCTCACTTCCTTCTGTACAACTTCAAAGGGTTTGAATGTGGATAGCACCAAAAGGCCTCATCATAACAAAGGAGGCTATTTACCTTTCAAGTCTCCATCCAGCCAGCAGAAAGGAAAAAAGGGGTGGGATTGTGATGCCTGAAACTGTCACTGGAAGAGGGGGGTGATTGGGTGGGACTACTGGGGAACCCCTTAAAACCTCGAATGGGAGAGCTTGAACCCCAAGTCCTGTCTAGAACGCCTGCAACCATTTTCTCTTAATAAAGGATTCCTGTTGGAAGAACTATTCCAAGAGTTCTGTCTTCTTAAGATGCAAAGTGGGATGGGTCCTTACATTGTGGGTTGTGGTGCTTTGAAAAGGAACAAACACACCTCGATGGCATCAGAAGGTCCACATTGTGTTATCCAAAGTGTGCTTCCCTCCCACACCTCTGTTACCAAGTATCATCTACATGTGTGTGTGTGTTTTCTTTTTCTAGACAGTGGCGGATTGTGTCCTATACTACTATTTGACCAAGAAGAATGAGAACTACAAGAACTTGGTGAGAAGGAATTACCGCAGACGAGGAAAGAACCAGGTAAGGAAACTCTGTGAGATCTTGTCAGTCTGAAGGCCTCTGGTTCTTTGTCTTCTCCACCTTGGTCTATGAGAACTTCTCCTCAGTAGTGCCCCAAACCTTTCTTGCAGAATCCACAACAAATGTTTTACCACTGATTTGCTATGTTTTCTCCAGAGGGAAAACATAACGTGCTCTGTAGAACTTCATAAACCTCCATTATTCCCGGAGAAACTGAACAGCTGAACCCAACCAATTTTGGGTCAAAGCTCTAGTTCAGCGGTTCTCAACCTGTGGGTCGGGACCCCATTTGGGGTCGAACGACCATTTGACGGGGGTCGCCAAACAACGCAGTCCGCCATTTCCCCCCCCCCCTTTTCCTTAGCTGTGCTACTCCCTTTTATTCTATTGGCTTTTGAAAACCATAGAATAGACTCTCTTGAATAGAGTCTAATTCTATTGGCTTTCAAAAGCCAATAGGAATTGTCCAGGCTGTCTCTGCCCTGCTGAGCCCGCCAAAAGTCCCATTCTGCAAACGGTACTGCACCAGTTGAGTAGTCCTTGACTTACGACCGGTTGGGGTCGCGGCATTAAAAAGGTTGAGAACCACTGCTCTAGTTGTTGTCATTTTTTCACTACAGCTTTAACAACAACCTAGCTTGGCCTTTTGATCAGGAGTTCTGCAGCTTAAATAGAGATGGAAAAATTCTGACTGAGTGATGCCTTCAGTGCTTTGGTTTAGCCTGGCGAAGGATGAGTTTGCTGAGTGTTAAAAAAAATCAATATTAAGGGGAAAATCCTGTTTAGCAAAAAACAAAAAACAAAACAGCCGGGGGATTTAGATTTGTGATTCTTCTTGTTTATTCCTGGAACTGCCTTGTTATTTTCGGAGCTCCAGAGCTAGTTTATTTAGTCTGAGAAGCTTGTTAGGCTGCCAGACTTTGCTAGTTTGCTTTTAGCCCTTTTGACGTAAGAGTGTCTAGAGATTAAATGAGAGAGCGAAGAATTGCTTGGAGAACGGAGAAGAAAAGCCAGGAATTAGCAAAGGGGAAGAGATAGACCCCTGTAATACAGGTAGTCCTCGACTTTCGAAATTGAGCCCAACGTTTCCGTTGCTACGTGAGATATTTGTTGAGTGAGTTTTGCCCCATTTTATGTTCTTTCTTGCCCGCAGTTGTATTAAGTGAATGACGGCGGTTGTTAAATTAGTTGCCAAATGTCTGAATTTTGATCATGTGACCATGGGGGGGCACAATGGTCGTAAGGGTGAAAAACGGTCATCAGTTGCTCTTTTGAGTGCCATCATTAACTTCAAACTGTTGCAAGTTGAGAACAAGCTGTATTTGCAAAATACAGCATACTCAAAAGCAGAGACATCACCCTGCCAACAAAAGTGCGTATAGTCCAGGCCATGGTTTTTCCCAGTTGCAATGTATGGCTGTGAAAGTTGGACCCTAAGAAAGGCTGAGCGCCAAAGAATGGAGGCCTTTGAACTCTGGTGCTGGAGAAGACTCCTGCCAGTCTCCTGGACTGCAAGGCGATCCAACCGGTCAGTCCTGGAGGAGATCAACCCCGACTGCTCTTTAGAAGGCCAGATCCTGAAGTTGAAACTAAAATACTTTGGCCACCTAATGAGAAGGAAGGACTCACTGGAGAAGAGCCTGATGCTGGGAAAGATGGAGAGCAAGAGAAGAAGGGGACGACAGAGAAGGAGGTGGCTGGATGGAGTCACTGAAGCAGGAGGCGTGAACTTCAATGGACTCCAGAAGATGGCAGAGGACAGGAAGACCTGGAGGAACGTTGTCCATGGGGTCGCGATGGGTCGGACACGACTTTGCAACTAACAACAACAACAATAACAAATGCTAGGAAAAACGAGTCGCAGGCAAAAATATCGTCAAATTTCACTGCGCGACCGAGGCTTGGCGCCTCTTCCAAGTGGCGATGAAATGTTTCGCTCACTTTACACTTTCTGCTTTTTTCCCTGAAGAAGGAGCACAGAGGTTACTTTTAAAGGATCTTTTCGTGCTCATTTGTGGTCTGTGTGGCTGGGAGGGTGGAAAGCAGAGGCGGTGGTTGTACTGCTGTTTTTGTGTAGAAGATAAAAGCTTAATTGTTTGGAGATTTTTGTTGCCCTGATTTTATTTTCCTCTGAATTTTTGTGAATCTCTCAATTGCCCATTATTATTGGATCCTCAAGGGTTTCCTTTTGATGACACATGTTCCTTGGGGAGGTGGCGCGCGGTGATGAAAGCTCCCCTGCTCTCTAATGGTTCATCCCAGACGTTTCTCAGAAAAGCATCCTTAAGGCCACTTGTGCACGTGGACTTCGTGTTAAGTTCAAGAGTAGCCTGGAGGTTGGGTGGGAGGAGAAATTGATTCACCTTCCTCAACCCTGTGAAGTTCCTTGTTGCTCCCTGAACTTGGTGGTTTGCTTGCAGACGTTTCATGACGCAACTGAGTTCTATTATCAGAGCTAGAAGGGAATGGGGTTTCTGGAAAGGAGGAGGTGGAAAGGAGGAGAAGGAGATGATGGAGGAGATCCTTGGTGTTCTCTGAACTTGGTGGTTTTCTTGCAGATGTTTCCTGATGCAACTGAGTTCTGCTAACAGTGCTAGAAGGGAATGGGGTTCCTGGAAAGAAGGAGGAGGAGGAGGAGGAGGAGGAGGAGATGGAGATGATGGAGGAGATCCTTGGTGTTCCCTGAACTTGGTGGTTTTCTTGGAGATGTTTCATGATACAATTGAGTTCCGTTATCAGTGCTAGAAGGGAATGGGGTTCCTGGAAAGAAGGAGGAGGAGGAAGAGGAGGAGGAGATGATGGAGGAGATGATGGAGGAGTCCTTGGTGCTCTCTGAGCTTGGTGGTTTTCTTGCAGATGTTTCATGATGCAACTGAGTTCCGTTATCAGTGCTAGAAGGGAATGGGGTTTCTGGAATGGGGGAGAAGGAGAGGAGGAGGAGGAGGAGGAGGAGGAGGAGGAGGAGGAGGAGGTGGTGGTCCTTAGTGTTCCCTGAACTTGGTGGGTTTTTTGCATATGTTTCATGACCCAACTAAGTTACATTATCAGTGCTAGAAAGGAGTGAGATTTCCAGGGAGGAGGAGGAAGACTGTGGTGTCCTTGGTGCTCCCTGAGCTTGGTAGCTTGCTGGCAGATGTTTCACGACCCAACTAGGTTACATCATCAGTAACATCTAGGTCATTAGATATACATACTAGATAATATCATCAGCCTCTGAGAATGGTGGGTCATGAAATGTCTGCAAGAAAACCGCCAAGCTCAGAGAGCATCAAGGATCCCACAGTCGTTGTCTTCCTCCTCCTCTTCCATCCTTTCTTCTCCTCCTCCACTCCCTAAATCCCTTCTGGCACTGATGATGTCACCTCGTTGAGTCATGAAACTTCTGCAGAAAAACCACCAAGCTCAGAGAGCATCAAGTACTCCACTCTTGAACCTGAGTTACAACAAAGATCCTCTATTGCAGAGTTCCTCAATGTTTCCGGCTTTGCGGGCTGGCGTGGGGGGAGGAGAGGGGGATGGCTACATGCAAGAGTCCGGCAAGCGTGTGCGCACGGCTCCATTTGCGCGGGCGGGGCGAATGCGTGCGCCTGCCTCTCACTTAAATGGAGCGCATGGACATTCTCGCGCACGGACGTTCTCGCGCACTGCTCTTGCAAGTGAAGACACGGATGCGCTCAGTGGCCGTTTCCACGGCCTGGTTGCAAACCCCTCACGGTCCACTAGTAGTGGGCCACGGCCTACAGATTGGGAACCCCTGCTCTGCTGGCTCTTTCTGTCCCTCAACTTTGTTGTCTAAAAACAACAGAAGGGCAACTGCTGTAGAGAATCTCCATTGGAGGCTGGATGAATGGAAACAGCCTTTCTACTAGGAAGCCTTGCGCCATGCCAAGAAGATGGAAGAGAGAGAGAGAGAGAGAGAGAGAGAGAGAGAGAGAGAGAAGAATGGATGGGTGGATAACCACGTGTTGCTGTGTGCCTTGGATTAACCAACACATAGGATAGGATGACTAATGGAGAGCTGGCAACACAAGCATTCTTCTAGGTTTACCCTCCCATTTCCTTCCTGTCTTAGTCAACATGGCCAGGAGCGAGGGACAGGAGGACCTGTCAGTCAGGAAAGATGGAGGGCCATTTCTTGGAAAAGATCCAGAGCTACCCAACTACTCAAAGGGTCAGTCATGAAAGAGGGGGGCCAATCTCTTTGAAAGGGTCCAGAAAGACTGGAGGCTTGATCATTGGTGCCTCTCCTAGAACGTCCTTGACACCAGAGATCTGGGTGGATTCTTCTCTGCTGGTTTTTAAAAAGTAGTCAAAGTAAAGCTTTTTCGTGGAGCTCTTCATTCTGATTGGGTAGATCTCTGGCGATTACTTTCAACAGTTCATTTAGTGGCCATTCAAAGTTATGACTCTTTTTTTCACACGACCATTGCAGCATTTTCCCGTGGGTCAGTCACAGTGATCAAAATGTGACCGCTTGACATCCGATTCATATTTATGACGGTCGCAGTGCCCTGGGGATCGTTTGATCGATCCCCTTTTGCAATCTTCTGACAAGCAACGTCAACAAGGAAAGTCAGACTCACTTCACAACAGGCTTACGAGCTTAACAACTGCAGGGATTCACTTGATCAGCTGCGACAAGAAAGGTTGTAAAATGGGGCAAAATTCGCTTAACGGATATCTCACTTAGCGACAGAAATTTTGGGCTCAGTTTGGTTGTAAATGGAGCGTTACCGTTGTTGTGTGTCTTCTCTGTGGATTTTATCTCACTAACTGGCTGGCTGGCAGACTTTCTGGAAGTCAGCTGTAGATATTTTGGGAAAATTAAACACATTTGAAAGGAAGGGAGATCTGGAGAACAACTGATTGGGAATCTACCCAGAAGTCAGTGGTATCTTAAAACTTTTAGAGTAGAGTAGATTAGAGTAGAGTAGAGTAGAGTAGAGTAGAGTAGAGTAGAGTAGAGTAGAGTAGAGTAGAGTAGAGCTGGAAGGGACCTTGGAGGTCTTCTAGTCCAGCCCCCTGCTCAAGCAGGAGAACTGTACCATCTCAGACAAGTGACTGTCTAGTCTCTTAGTAAAAATCTCCAGTGATGGAGCCCCCACGATTTCTGGTGGTAAGTTGTTCCACTGGTTGATTGTTCTCACTGTCAGGAAGTTTCTCCTTAATTCCAGGTTGCTTCTCTCCTTGATCATTTTCCAACCATTGTTTCTTGTCCTAACCTCTGGGGCTTTGGAGAATAACGTGGCCCCGTCTTCTTTGTGGCAGCCCCTCAAATACTGGAACGCTGCTATCATGTCTCCCCTATTTCTTCTTTTCTTTAGACTAGCCAAACTCAAGTCCTGCAGCCGTTCTTCGTATGTTTTAGTCTCCAGGCCTTGGATCATCTTAGTTGCTCTTCTCTGAATTTTTCCCAAACTCTCAACATCTTTTTTGTGATATGGTGACCAAAATTGGCTGAGTATTCCAGGTGTGGTCTTACTAGGGTTTTATAATACCTCACATGATCTTGATTCTATGCCTCTGTTTATACAACTCAGGATTGTATTCACTTTTTTGGCTGCTGCTGCACACTGTTGGCTCGTAGTCAAGTGATTGTCTACTACAGTGGTTCTCAACCTTTCTAATGCCGCGACCCCATAATATAGTTCCCCATGTTGTGGTGACCCCCAACCACTTATACATCACTGGGTGCCAGGGGCGTGGCCAAAGAAAAGGGGGAAAAAATGGCGGACAGCATTGTTTGACGACCCCCGTGAAATGGTCGTTCGACCCCAAATGGGGTTCCGACCCACAGGTTGAGAACCACTGGTCTACTAGGACTCCAAGGTCCCTCTCACAGATGAATAGTTAAGTTAGGGTTAGGTTAGTTTTAATAAAGTTTTGGGTTTGGTTGCATTGAGAGTCTGAAGTCTACTTGGGTTGTTTGGTGGCTTAGCTTTTTACTACACATACACACAACATTGTAAAAGCAGATTGTGTGACCTGAGTCGTCTCCTTAAGCCAAATAAAGTAGCTAGGATGGTCAGTTAGTTGCTGGCTCTCAGATTAGGGCAGTTTAGGATTGAAGGTGTTGTGTGAATGCAAGTTGTTGTATACCCTCTATAGAGAAAATGGCAAATCTGCAAGGCAAATAACCTCCTTTGCCCACTTCAGCAAACTGACAATTAGGGAGAGGAGAGTTACACACAACACACACACACACACACACACTATCACTACCACCACCAGTGTGTTGACTCATGGTTGAAGAAAACCTGCATTTGTGGTTTGAAACAGAAGGCTGTTTTGAGGCAGGACAAGAATGTTGTTATGTGTTTCCTTTGCGCCCCCCCCCCCCAAGGTTTAAAAACCCCTGAGGCAGAAACATTGGCAGTGTCTAAAGGGGCTTTATTGTTATGCGGTGGGGCACTGTGCATACCCACACAAGTGTGTGTGTGTGTGTTTGTGTACATCTGGGGAGGACTCTGTGACCTCAAAAGCCAGGCGCTCGACAGTGGGAGAGCCTTGCGCTGCAGGGTTAACGTTGGCCTCGCTGGAGATGAATCACACCAAGGCTGTAGCCAAACGCCAAAGGTTCCCGGTGACGAGTGTGGTGGTTTTATAGCTCATGACTCATCCCGGCTTGTCGACTGGCGCAGAGCGGGCCGTGTTATTCCAGTAGATTGCAAAATCATAACAGGAATGTCGTGGCGCGTCCACTGCTCAACTATGCAAATCCCCAGGAAGCCATTTGAGCCGGAGAGCGTGAAGCACGCCACACGGGGATGGCCGATCGATGAAGAGGCCTCGGGTACTGCAGGCAGAAGGGACACTGGTAGTGCTGAAGGCCCTGGGGAGAACAGGCCTGGGAGGTGAGCGAGTCCCACGAATAAACGAAAGGAGGAGGCGAACAAACATTTAGCTGGGAAAAAGATACAAATCCCTCCACCCTACTTATTTTACCACTGGAGGCAAGGGGCACCTCTCCCCTGTCCTTTTCTGCCCCAGAGAAAGGGGATCCTAAAAAGGACTGGTTGACCCCCCGTAATGGGGAGGTGGGTAGCTTCACGGGGTACGTGCGGGAACCTCTTCGGATGCGCGGGAAAGAACCGCTTCCTCTCGTCCCTAATTCACCCGTTCTTTGAGCAAGAGCTAAACAGAAGGTGGTGGTGGGGGGGGCTGTAAAGGCACACAGCCCCTCCCCGACTCTCTTGGCCAGCCAAGAGAGCTTGCTTGGAAGCGGTTGTGCTGTTTGTACGCTTAAAGTGTGTCGGACAGCCAAGCCAAGAACAGGTCTCAAGAAGGGGGAAACACACAGCGAAGGAGGAGGCGCAGCAAGGAGGAGGCGCAGCGAGCAAGAGCCAGCGCTGCTGGCCGCACGCTCTGCACACTGTTTACAGGAGCCCCTGTGCTCTGGGGGAGATAAGTTATCGCGCTGGGCTGGGGTTGCCTTGGTGATGGGGAGGGGGGAGTGCCTGCGATGCCCTGGTGTGAGCTTGCACAATGGTGCGGGGGGGGGGGGAGGGAAATGCTGCTGGGATGCTGAAAATGCCCGGGGCGGGGTAGTGGAGCCGCGCCGAGCACGGGATGCTGCAAGAAATCAGAGCAAAGGTCAGGCGTTGTTTATAATTTATGCGCCGCAGTGGCAAAGAAGAGGCATGGTGCCAGCAGCTGCCAGCCATTCAAAGTTGGGGAGGAGGATTTTCAGTCCTGGGGGGGGGGAAAGGGGGGGCTGCAGCAGCAACAGAAGAACTGGGAGGATTGGAATACGCAGGCAGATTTGCTTGCAACCTGCAGAATGATTGAGTGTGGGGGGGGGGAAAGCATGAGGTGAGCCCAGAGGAGGAATGTGGGGGCCTTGCTGAGTTTGGGGTGGTGGGTCAAAGCTGGTTCTGCACCACGGTGGGCTGCCTCGGCTTGGAAAGGGTCCTGGAGGCCATCCAGCCCAACCCTTTGCTAGGGCAGAAATGCTCATTGGAGCGTTCTCGGGTCTTTTCCGAGTGTGCAAATTGCCCTGTGTGGGTTTGGAGGAGGGCCATCTGTGGGATGCCTGACTCATTTAGGCAGAAGTTCACCAGGCTTGTGCTGGTCGAAGAGATGCGTCACGGTGGCTTAGGGACAGCCTGCCCAACCCAACACATGCAGAGACACACATACCCTCCCCGTTCTCAGGGATTGGAGAAACAGAAAGCTGATCCTGGTTTGATTCCTCTTCTGATGACAGGGAAGTCCTCTACTTGTGACCACCACTGAGCGCCAAGTTTCTGTTGCTAAGCAAGTCCTTTGCTAAGTGAGTTTTGCCCCATTTTACCCAGAGTTGTTAAATAACCCCCTGCAGTTGTTAAAAGTTAGTAAAAGGGTTGTTTTACTGAATCCGGCGTCTCCGCTGAATTTGCTTGTCAGAAGGCTAGAGGAGCTCATACGACCCCAGAACACGGCAACCGTCATAAACACGAGTCGGTTGCCAAGCATCTGAATTTTGATCACGTGACCGCGGGAATTCTGCAACGGTTTCATGTGAAAAACGGCCATAACTCGCTTTTTCCAGCGCCGTTGTAGCTTTGAACGGTCACTAAATGAATTGTAAGTCGAAGGCTACCTGTAGAGAGTTGGAGAAGGACTAGGAAGAGCAGAGGAGAGATTCAGCTCCCGCCGTGGCAGCTCCCTGGCCTACCTCGCAGGGGTGTTATGGGGATAATATAGAAAGGATTGTTCCAGATTCCCAGGGAAAAAGGCTGGGTCTAAATGGAATTGATAGTGGCAACTTATCCTATACGGGCAGATGATAATTTGGACAGGTCCTTTGTCTGCACCGGTTGCCAAACGTAAGTTGAAATTAACACGCATGAACTTCTTATCCACTACACGAGTAGTAAGCCTGGATCTGCGTTTATTCTTCTTGATTGACTGGATGGCGATCCAGCTCTCTCCTGGTTTTTTTTTTTTTCTTCTTATAACAACAACTCTGCAAGCTCAGTTGGGCCCAGAGAGGGGCTGGTCCAGCGTCTCCAGACAGCTGGCCTATGTGTGTTACGGCCCTCCAGCACGCTAACCACTCCACCATCCTGTCTCTCTGCCCAGCCCCTGGGAGAAGCTGATTTGTTCCATGCAAGGTGCATCGGTCCACGTTCCTTGTGCAAAACGTTTTGGTTTGGAAGTGGATTCAGAAGCGATGCGAACAGGACTGGGGCTGGGAGTTGTCGGCCTGCTTTTTATTCGGCTGCGGCTGCCTGTGAAAGTCAAAAAAGTCAAGATGGTGGTTGCAGCCGTGTAGCTGAAGCCTTGCCTGTTTTTTTTATGGGTATCTTCTAGTTTCTTTGTAACACTGAGCACCCAGTTTAGTCATCTGGATAGAAAACGGGGCAGCATGTTACCCACAACCCACCTCACAGGGTAGTTTTATGGGAAAATAGGAGGATGAAGTATGTTCGCCGTCTTGAGTTACATTATAAAGTAATAAAGGCAGAATAAGGATGGATGGATGATAGATAGGGATTGACGGACAGATGGATGAATGTGGATGGATGGATGGATGGATGATAGATAGGGATTGACGGAGAGACGGATGAATGTGGATGGATGGATGGATGGGATGAACATAAATGACATGGATGGATGGATAGAATAGATGACAAGAGAGATGGATGGATGATGGATGGATGGATGGATGGATGGATAAATAAAATGAATGGCTAGATATGGAGGGATGGATAGAACATAGATGAAGAGGGATGGATGGATGGATGGATGGATGGATGACTAGATGGATGACTAGAACAGATGACAAGAAAGATGGATGGATGGATAAGATGAATAGATAAGTTGAATGTGGCTAGATATGGATGGATGGAGGGATGGGTAGAACAGATAGATAAAGAGGGATAGATGGATGACTAGAACAGAGATGACATGAGAGATGGATGGATGGATGGATAGATAAGATGAATGTGGCTAGATATGGATGGAAGGATGGATAGAACAGATAGATGAAGAGGGATGGATGGATGAATGAATAGATGGATGACTGGAACAGATAGATGATAAGAGAGATGGATGGATGGATGGATAGATAAGATGAATAGATAAGATGAATGTGGCTAGATATGGATAGATAGAGGGATGGATAGAACATAGATGAAGAGAGATGAATGGATGGATGACTAGAACAGATAGATGACAAGAGGGATGGATGGATAAGATGAATGTGGCTAGATATAGATGGATGGAGGGATGAATAGAACATAGGTGAAGAGAGATGAATGGATGGATGGATGACTAGAACAGATAGATGACAAGAGAGATGGATGCATGGATGGATAGATAAATGGCTAGATATAGATGGATGGAGGGATGAATAGAACATAGGTGAAGAGAGATGAATGGATGGATGGATGACTAGAACAGATAGATGACAAGAGAGATGGATGCATGGATGGATAGATAAGATGAATGGCTAGATATAGATGGATGGAGGGATGAATAGAACATAGGTGAAGAGAGATGAATGGATGGAGGGATGGATAGAACAGATAGATGAAGAGGGATGGATGGATGAATGAATAGATGGATGACTGGAACAGATAGATGATAAGAGAGATGGATGGATGGATGGATAGATAAGATGAATAGATAAGATGAATGTGGCTAGATATGGATAGATAGAGGGATGGATAGAACATAGATGAAGAGAGATGAATGGATGGATGACTAGAACAGATAGATGACAAGAGGGATGGATGGATAAGATGAATGTGGCTAGATATAGATGGATGGAGGGATGAATAGAACATAGGTGAAGAGAGATGAATGGATGGATGGATGACTAGAACAGATAGATGACAAGAGAGATGGATGCATGGATGGATAGATAAGATGAATGGCTAGATATAGATGGATGGAGGGATGAATAGAACATAGGTGAAGAGAGATGAATGGATGGATGGATGACTAGAACAGATAGATGACAAGAGAGATGGATGCATGGATGGATAGATAAGATGAATGGCTAGATATAGATGGATGGAGGGATGAATAGAACATAGGTGAAGAGAGATGAATGGATGGATGGATGACTAGAACAGATAGATGACAAGAGAGATGGATGCATGGATGGATAGATAAGATGAATGGCTAGATATGGATGGATGGATAGATCAGATATATGACAAGAGATGGGTGGATGGATGGATGGTTGGGTGGATGGATGGGATGGAAAAGTGAATGAGATAGACAGAAGATGTTAGATAAAGATAAATACATAGATAAATACATGGCTGAGCAGGATGACAGCAATTTGGTCACTTTCTCATGGATTCTTCATTCAAGATTTTTTCTCTGCTGGGCTGTTTTGCAACACACGAGGAGGCTGAAACTGTAAGAGGTGTGTTTGCAAGTATGTGTGTATCCTCACATGCTTTGTGAGGTCCGAGCAGGTGTCACCACAGAACCAGGCAGCATTTAATTTCTTTCTGAAAAACCTTGTTAAAAAGAGGACAGTCAGAAATCACTGGGTGGGAACAGGAGAGAGGAGAACGCACAGAGAAGTCTGAAAGTGAGATTTGGGATCTTTTAGTCTTCATCCAGATGTTCCATTTCCCTATTTTTGTCACAGCAACAGCAGCAGCAGCAACAGCAGCAGCAACAGATGCCCCGGAATAACCAAGAAGAAAAAGATGAAAAAGAGAAAGATGCAGAGAAGGAGGAAGAGAAGCTAGAATCTGAAAACGACAAAGAAGAACTGACAAAGTAAGTCTCGGAGGAGGGCGCGTGCTTTCCAAGAAAAGAGGCTAGCATCGCATCTGTTTCTCCTCTTGATTTTTGTGACTCATTGAGTGATGCTTTTCGAGGGGGGGAAGGAGTTGATATTTTTATTAAAGTGTGTAAGAAGATCAAATGCAAATGGAAACAAAAGTCAGGAAAGAGAAAGAAAAACAAACGGGGGCGGGGGAAGTTTTCTCTTCTGCAAAGTTTGCTCAAGCATCCAGCTCTGGCCTTTCCTTTCTGTCTTTCTGCAACCGATAATACAATTGGTTTCAGGCCATTGGGGGCGAGGGGAGGAGACAGATCTGCTAAATAAATCCATAAAATGTTACATTGGCTGCCTCTGTCCCTCGTTCTCCTTCCTGGCCAACTTGAAAGAGGACGTAGGTGAATTTGTTCCCCCTTAAACTCAAGGGATGGGTTGAAACAATTCTTATATATACCATGAATTGGCCTGGCTGCAGTGTTAATGCTGGGGTTCTCCTGCCTGGAAAGTGTATTTTTTCCCCCAACTTTTGCCCATGTTTTATACTTCATTTATAGTAAACAACACAGAGCAGAGAAGGGCTCAGCTTTGTGGATCCTCTCGCCCCCAAATCTGGCAAAATTAGGCTTGAATTTGGCTTCCTGCAAGGGAAGAATTGATCAGCCACCTTCCCCAGCTTACAGCTTTGCCAAGGATGGAGATTAAACACTTGAACATGAGCCAGCCGTGTGCGACAGCAGCCAAAGAAGCTAATACAATCCTTGGTTGTGTAAACAGAGGCATAGAATCCAAATCGCGCGGAGTATTAGTACTGCTTTATAAAGCCTTAGTAAAACCACACCTGGAATACTGCATCCAGTTTTGGTCACCACCTTACAAAAAAGATGGTGAGACTTTGAAAAAAAAAAGTGCAGAGAAGAGCAACTAAGATGATTAAAAACATATGAAGAATCATGCAGGATTTGGGTATGGCCAGTCTAGAGAAAATAAGGACTGGAGGGGACATGATAGCAGTATTTGAGAGGCTCCCACAAAGAAGAGTGGGAGGGGGTGGTGGTCAATTTATTTTCCAAAGCACCAGAAGGCAAGACAAGAAACAATGGATGGAAACTATTCAATAAAGGAGAAACTTCCTTAACAGTGAGAACAATTAACCATCTTGCTGGAACAGCTTGCGTCCAGAAGTTGTGGGTGCTTCATCATTGGAGGTTTGAAGAAAAGAGTGGACAACCCCTTGTCTGAAATGGTATAGGGCAGGGGTCTTCAAACTTGGCCCTTTGATGACTTGTGGACTTGCAACTCCCAGAGTTCCTCAGCCAGCGTGCCATGCTGAGGAACTGTGGGGGTTGAAGTCCACAAGTCATCAAAGGGCCATGTTTGAAGACCCCTGGTATAAGGTCTCCTGCTTGAGCAGGGGGCTGCACTAGAAGACCTCCAAGGTCCCTTCCAGCTGTGTTCTGATTCTGAATTTTGTTCCCAGAGTGGTCAGTTACAATCCAATGGGCTGGGGGAATTCTGGGAAAGGAAATCAGATCTGGAAACTGAGGAAGACCGTCCTAGGGCACAACCTTGACGGACTTTCCCCATTCAGAGGCACGACTCGGTGAATGTCGGAGTTTGAGGCTTCAGACAACATTGCTTAAGGAAGCCTTTAGGGGGGGGGCAGCACCCGAGGAAACAAATTTAATTGAAGCTGCTTGGGACAGCTTTAAGAAGGCCATGTTGGCATCTGGCTGCATATTCAGTGGAGACCCATTGGGTTCTGCCAGTGATCTGAGTTTGAGTCTGTCAAAGGGACACGGCTGCTAAACCTCGGTGCAGATTTGATCCAGGACACCTCGTGTGTGGTTGCAACAGTGATCTCAAGTTAATCAGGAGGGTTTTTAGACTTTGATGGAAGAGTTGATTGTCTTTCTCTAACTGAGATTAAGCCTTGGCGGGAAGGAACATTGGGCTGGGTGGCATTGGTGTTCCTCTGGGAAACGGCCAGCTTGGATGGAAGGCGGAGAGAAGCGAGGACCCAGCTTGGAGTCCTTGCACAGTCACAAGAGGCGTAAGCTGGACTTCCAAGGTCAACAAAGCCTTATCTGGTCATTCCTGGTGGAAGATAGCAGATTCTGGTAACATAGGCAGAAATCAATAAAGTTGCTTAGTTTAGCTATTTGCAACAGTGCACCTGACACCCTCAGCCAGTTCTCTCCTCCTTCCACTTTTTGAAAACTAGAAAAAGCAAAACCTATGCAAATGGGCTCTTCCCAAAGGAGGAGGCAACTGGACTTTCTTGTTTTTCTTTGAAGACGTTTCGCTTCTCAGCCATGAAGCTTCTTCAGCTCTGACTAGATGGTTGAGAGTAGAAGGATTTATACTCCTTGTAGACAGCTGGTCATTTGCCTTCTTTTGGGGAGTTGTTGAGGCCACTTGGAGGTTTATCTGTGTCCTCAGGGTCACCTGAGTGGTGCAAATGAGTGTGGAGCCGTCTTGGCTGCAGGATGTTTTCTGGCCCGAAGGCTCCACACACATTTGCACTATTCAGGTGATCCCAAGGACACAGAAAACTTCCAAGTGGCCTCAACGGCTCCCCAAAAGAAGGCAAATTACCAGCTCTCTGTAAGGAGTATAAGTCCTTCCCTTCTCCACCATCCAGTCAAAGCTGAAGAAGCTTCTTGGATGAGAAGCAAAACGTCTTCAAAGAAAAACAAGAAAGTCCAGTTGCCTCCTGAAAAAGCACCTTTGGGACAACCATGACCTGGATTGACTTGAGAAGCTCCGTAGGCAGCTTGGCTGCTGGGATGTTCCCACCTTTCTCTGCTGGGTCTCTCTGCCGACAACCCAACCTAATCCTCTCTCTTTTGTTCCGGTTCCATCAGGGAGAAGAACGAGGAGACGTCGGGTGAGGACAATGACGAGAAGGAAGCCGTCGCCTCCAAAGGGCGCAAGACGGCCAATAGCCAGGGCTGGCGGAAAGGGCGCATCACTCGCTCCATGGCCAACGAGGCCAACCACGAGGAGGTGGCGGTGCCCCAGCAGAATTCTGAGCTAGGTGGGTCTCCATAGCCCGGATGAATGGATTCAGGGATCGAGAAGGGATTCCCGCTGGTGAAGGGAGGTGGGGACCCCCTCGAAGCAAGGGCCGAAAGAACGAGACGTGTGTATAGGGGGTGAATTTGCTAACTTGGTAATTTCCAAAGCACCAGACGGCAAGACAAGAAACAACGGTGGGAAACTGATGAAGGAGAGAAGCAACCTGGAATTAAGGAGAAGCTTCCTAAAAGGGAGGACAATGAACCATTGGAACAGCTTGCCACCAGAAGTTGTGGGTGTTCCATCAGTGGAGGCTTTTAGGAAGAGACTGCACAGCCACCTGTGTGAAATGGCTTGAGCAGGGGGCTGGACTAGAAGACCTCCAAGGTTCCTTCCAGCCCTCCTCCTCCTCCTCCTCTTCCTCCAACACTGGAAGCTTTTAA
The DNA here is from genome assembly GCA_039797435.1 of Crotalus adamanteus. Classification (NCBI taxonomy): domain Eukaryota; kingdom Metazoa; phylum Chordata; class Lepidosauria; order Squamata; family Viperidae; genus Crotalus; species Crotalus adamanteus. The sequence continues at coordinate 4,549,333 of CM077933.1, read as the reverse complement.
GAAGAGACTGGGCAGCCATTTGTCTGAAATGGTATAAGATTTCTTGCCTGAGCAGGGGGTTGGACTAGAAGACCTTCAAGGTCCCTTCCAAGTTTTTAATTATTATTATTATTACTATTATTATTACTATTATTTATTTATTTATTTATTTATGAGACTTATATACCGCTTTAAGCGCAAGCACTTTCTAAGCGGTGTACACCAGTAAGCAATGTATATATATATTTACATTGCCCCCAACAATCTGGGTCCTATTACTACTACTACTACTACTACTACTACTACTACTACTACTACTATTATTATTATTATTATTATTATTATTATTATTATTATTATTACCACTACTACTAGTAGTATTACTATTACTATTATTTTAATTAAACGTAAACCAAAGCATTGCTCTCACAAATACGCAAGTGAGAATAAAATAAACTTAATTCTCTTTGGGTTTGGACAGTCGACAGACAATTTAGGTAGGGAAGCCAGAAATGGCGCTGTTTTTCCAGAACAACCTGGAAGGGCGTGTGGAGAGACTTCTTCCAAAACACGGGCGGAGCCGGACTGAAGAAGTAGGACAGGAGATGACAAATTTTGGATTATACATTCTCTGGAAAGCCACTTCCTTCTCTGCCGACTGACAGGCAGCTTTCCCTGTAGATGGGGGGGGAAATTGCCTCTCTCGGCCACTTGAGGGCTGTGGAGAACTGAGAAATCTTAGTTTGGAAATTGGATCTGGGCTTAACTAGGCTTAGCTTGAATGGGAAGAACTGGTAGATGATTCAAGGCTGGGCTTCAGAGGATGAGCGGAGTTTCGCCCTCCGGGCAGAGTTTGTTTGGCTTTTTGTGGTTCGATTCTAGTTGTCTCCTTTTAAGTCATCTTCTACTACCGAAGAGAACGAAAATCAGAATCTTAAAACAGATGATTAACAGCAGCAGCTTTTCATCTTTTTATTTTTTGTTTTGTTTCATTCCTGCTTTTATTATGTTTATAAATAAGTCAAGGTGGAGAACATACAGCATACTCCTTCCGCCTCCTGTTTTCCTTACAACCACAACCCTGTGAGGTGGGTTGGGCTGAGAGGGAGGGACCGGCCCAAAGCCACCCCGCTGGCTTATATGGCTAAGGCGGGACTAGAACTCACTGTCTCCTAGTGATTGGTCTAAAGTCACCCAGCTGGCTTTTGTGCCTAAGACGGGACTAGAACTCAACGTCTCCTCTCTCTTGATTGGCCCAAAGTCACCCAGCTGGTGTTCCTGGCTAAGGCGGGACTAGAACTCACCATCTCCTCGTGATTGGCTCAAAGTCACCCAGCTGGCTTTTATGCCTAAGACGGGACTAGAACTCACAGCCTCCTCATGATTGGCCCAAAGTCACCTAGTTGGTGTTCCTAGCTAAGGTGGGACTAGAACTCACCATCTCCTGGTGATTTTCCCAAAGTCACCCAGCTGGTTTTCAAGTCTAAACAGGAACTAGAACTCACCGTCTCCTGGTGATTGGCCCAAAGTCACCCAGCTGGTTTTCAAGTCTAAGCAGGAACTAGAACTCACCGTCTTCTGGTGATTGGCCCAAAGTCACCCAGCTGGTTTTCAAGTCTAAACAGGAACTAGAACTCACCGTCTCCTGGTGATTGGCTCAAAGTCACCCAGCTGGTTTTCAAGTCTAAGCAGGAACTAGAACTCACTGTCTCCTGGTGATTGGCCCAAAGTCACCCAGCTGGTTTTCAAGTCTAAGCAGGAACTAGAACTCATGGTCTCCTGGTGATTGGCCCAAAGTCACCCAGCTGGTTTTCAAGTCTAAGCAGGAACTAGAACTCACCGTCTCCTGGTGATTGGCCCAAAGTCACCCAGCTGGTGTTCCTGGCTAAGGCAAGACTAGAATTCCCAGTTTCCTGGTTTCTAGGTCAGAACTTTAACTACTACACCAAACTGGCTTTTTTTTTTTTTTGGGACTGTCTCTTAAGATTTCCTGCTTAAGGTGGGACTAGAACTCACTGTCTCCTGGGGATTGGGCCAAAGTTAGCTAGCTGACTTTCGTGCCTAAGCTAAAGGAAGTCAGGTTTGATAGGAAGGTCATTGCAAATCGCATGTTGCTAAGTTTTACACACCCACCCACCCAAGAATGTTGGTTTTCTTCTTACTGTCTCTTCCTTTCTTCCCACCAGCTTCTCTGGAGATGAACGAAAGTTCTCGGTGGACGGAGGAGGAGATGGAAACAGCGAAGAAAGGTAAACTTTTTTGGCTTATTTTTCTTTGCAAGACGCCCGTTGCGAGTGGGCGTGCTTGACGCTCCAGGTGTCAGTTGTGTTGCTTGGTGGGGTAACCCCATCGCTGGTGCTTTGAGGGCCATCGCGAGATTGAAGGTGCTTTTCGCGGCAGATGGAAGCCTCCAGATTTTGGCTTGTAAGCGTTCGACTGCAAGACCAAAGAGTGCATTTTGTTCTGCACAAATTCAGGAGTTGCTAAAACAGTGTAAAGGTTTGCCGTTGTGTGTGAGAAAATCTGCCCCAGCTGAGGAGATGTCTCATATTGTCTGTTGTGTGTTTGGAACAAAGAACTCGGAGGAAATAGTGCCCAGTGGTGACTGGGTGGGTGTTTGAACAGGATTCTTGGTGCTCTCTTAAACTTGATTGTTTTCTTGCAGACATTTAATTATCAAACTAGGTAACATCATCAGTGCTAGTAAGGGAATAGGATTTGCTCCCTTTTTGTACACCAGTGGGGGGACACAAAAAGACCTAAACCCCTCCTCACCAGCAATCAGTACTCAGATGAGCAGAAATTAACACCAAGACTTAACACTATAGCAACAGTCAAGAAGTAAACAATACCCAAATTAGGTCCCATCGTTCCCCACAGTGGAGGAATGGCTGCAAAAATGGATGGAACTAGCAGAGATGGCTAAATCGACTTTTTTGGTTAAAGGGGAAAAAAATACAAATACTTTTATTTCTACATGGAAACCGCTTCTGGACTTTGTGCTTGAGGTGAAAAAAAAAAAGCAAGTTTGATTTCGGCCGTTACCGATTAGATGGATTTGTCGTTATCGAAATGGCTAGTTTATCCTATCACATACAAATAAAAAGTTGAGGTTTGATGTTAATGTTCTATTTTACTGCACCAAAAGAAGTCAGAAGTCAGTGCCCCTTTCCATCCCCCCCACTTGCTTTCTCCCACTCTTCTCCTCCCTTTCCCCTTCCCTATCTTTCCTACTGTTTACTTTTGTATTTTCTTTGTATCTTTTACCAGGGGTCCCCAACCTGTGGCCTGTTGGCCACCGGGCTGTGGGAATGGCTGGCGTGCCCGCACCCTCTTCACTTGCGCTAGTGCCTCTGCACAGGTGTTAGTGGTCCCGTTTGTGCATGCATGGGGGAACTAGTACTGCCGCCAGCGTCACGCAGGCACTAGCAGCCTGCTTGCCCAGGCGTGCGGGTGCTAGCATCACCACTGTGTGTGCGTACCATGTGTCATGGTTCGAACAGATGAAACACTTCAAAGAACTTCGTGGCATTGTTTACCTTAAAGAATCTTTACTCGGCATATACATAAGCAAGGCAAAATTTGGATTCCCCTCTCCTTAGCATATAGTATCAAAATGCAATTCCCTCCTCTAATTAACAGTCATAAATCACATTCTCCAATTAGTTTGAAATGCAGGCTTTCCCTCCTGTTCTCCAACCTGCCATTCCTTATCTGTTATTTCAAAAGCCCTGAGTTCACACACTAGTACAATATTGTTATGTCTAACTAACTCCCATCACATTCCTCCTCCTCCCCCAGTATCATCTAATTCTAAGAGTAAAGCATAAGAAAGAAAAAGGCTGCATCTTCATATGTTGTCAAAGCAAGAACATCGGATGTTAGCAGCGTTGACACCAGGCACATTTCCCTGCTCCTCCCTTTCCCTCCGGGCTGCCAACCAGGAAAGATTGGGGAGCTCTGTCTTATACTATAAACTAATAAAATTCACGTTATATATATATATAAAAAGAAGCTTACCAACTCAGACAAACTACCAAACAAGTAAACAACAGCTCTATTAAGGACCACCTAGAACAGGGGTAGGCAACCTTGGCTCTTTTATGATTTGTGGACTTCAACTCCCAGAATTCCTGAGCCAGCAGTGCTGAGGGGAAAGGGAGAGGTTTCCAAGCTGAGCCATGCTGGCTCAGGAATTCTGGGAGTTGAAGTCCACGAGTCATGAGGGGGCCATAGTTCCCTCATGCTGGCTCAGGAATTCTGGGAGTTGAAGTCCACGAGTCATGAAGGGGCCAAAGTTTCCCTCATGCTGGCTCAGGAATTATGGGAGTTGAAGTCCATGAGTCATGAAGGGGAGCATAGTTCCCCCATGCTGACTCAGGGATTCTGGGAGTTGAAGTCCACGAGTCATAAAGCGGCTTAGGCCTAGGCCAGAGTTAGTTACCCTTGGCTCTTTTATGACTCGTGCACTTCAACTCCCAGAATTCCTGAGTCAGCCGTGCTGAGGGGAAAGGGAGAGGTTTCCAAGCTGAGCCATGCTGGCTCAGGAATTCTGGGATTTGAAGTCCATGAGTCATGAAGGGGGCCATAGTTCCCCCATGCTGGCTCAGGAATTCTGGGAGTTGAAGTCCACCAGTCACAAAAGAGCCAAGGTTGCCTATCCCTGACCTAGAATATTCCCATCAACACAGACAGGGCAAACCATACATAAACAAACAGCAGATCCCCACCACTTTCTAGCGCTGATGATGTTGTCTAGTTGGGTCATGAAGTGTCTGCAAGAAAACATTAAGATCAGAGACCACAAAGGACCCCACAGTTCAACCTCACTGAGCTGCCAATATTCACCTCTGTTTTTTATCTGAATAGGATTTCAGTTTAGCGCCCACGTAGTGCTTTACGGTGGCTCAGTGTGACGCTGCAGATGGCACCGAGATGGCTTGGCTTGTGGCAGGTGGCATTGGTGTGTCGTTCCTTGCGAGATCTGGGCAGCCAGCAGGAGGTTGAAGGGAAGGAGGAGAGATTTTGTACGAGGAGAGGTTTTGTGCGATTGGGGGGGGGGGAGACAAAAGAAGGACACACCCTACAATTAATGCCAAAGTGAGGAGAGACAAAACAGACCCAGTGCTTACTGACACTTTGATTGTGTAATAAACCCTCCGTCCCACAGGCTGCCCAAACATTCAGCAGAGACTGTAATTGTGGGCTGAGGTCTTGCGTCTAGAGATCTTTTCTTTGCTTTCTTTTTTTTCCAAAGTAGCCTCCCAATGAGAGGAAGCCAAATCAATTCTTGGCCCAGAAGGAGGTTGAAGTTCCATGGAGAGTTCGCATAACCTGGCACGGATTTAAAGTGATCATCTGTAATCTGGGCATTCTCCAACAGGAGGGAGGATGTACAGGGGTTGCTTAAAAGTCTGGGAGTTTGGCACCTGTCAGATCTGGATGAGGTCCAGATAGGAGGGTCTTGGGCATCCAGTTTTGATTAACTCGATGTAAAAAAGAGGTTGAGACTCTAGAAAGAGCACAGAGAAGAGCAACAAAGATGATTAGGGGATTGGAGGCTAAAGCATATAAGGAAAGGCTGCTGGAATTGGGTATGTCTAGTTTAATGAAGAGAAGGACGAGGGGGGACAGGATAGCAGTGTTCCAATACCTCAGGGGCTGCCCCAAAGAAGAGGGAGTCAAGCTATTCTCCAAAGCACCTGAAGGCAGGACAAGAAGCAACGGATGGAAACTAATCAAGGAGAGAAGCAACCTAGAACTAAGGAGAAACTTCCTAACAGTGAGAACAATTAACCAGTGGAATAACTTGCCTTCAGAAGTTGTGGGTGCTCCATCACTGGAGGTTTTCAAGAAGAGATTGGACAGCCATTTGTCTGAAATGGGATAGGGTCTCCTGCTTGAGTAGGGGGTTGGACTGGAAGTCCAGAAGGAACTAGAAGCTCCCTCCCATCTCTGTTCTCTCCCACCTTGCACCTACCTTGAATTTCAGTCCTTTTCAGGCTTCCATTGTTCTTTGTTTATGACCATCCCATTGGTAAATCCTTCTAACTGTCGCTAGAAGAGCATTTGCACCAGCAATGTGTAGTAGAAGTGACCACAGGCAATCCTTAACCTACAACAGTTCATTTAGTGACCGTTCAAAGTTATAACCGCACTGAAAAAAGTGACCTCGGACCATTTTTCACCCACTTACAACCGTCGTAGCATCTCCATGATCACGTAATCATAACTCGGACGCTTGGCCACTGACTTGTACGTAAGACAGTTGCAGCGTCCCGGGGTCCTGGGTTCCCCTTTTGCAAAGTCAACGGGGAAGTTAGATTGACTTAACAACCGTGTCACTCACATAACAGCTGCGATGGTTCCCTTAATAGTGGTAGCAAGGAAGTTCGTACGATGGGGACAAACCTCACTTCACGAATGTCTCACTTAGCAATGTAAATGTAGGGCTTAATTGTGGTCATAAGTCAAGGACCCAGCCATTCCAGACCCTGCCAACAAAAGTGCATATAGTCAAAGCCATGGTTTTTCCCAGTTGCAATGTATGGCTGTGAAAGTTGTACCCTAAGAAAGGCTGAGCGCCAAAGAATGGAGGCCTTTGAACTCTGGTGCTGGAGAAGACTCCCACGAGTCCCCTGGACTGCAAGGCGATCCAACCGGTCAGTCCTAGAGAAGATCAACCCCGACTGCTCTTTAGAAGGCCAGATCCTGAAGTTGAAACTCAAGTCCTTTGGCCACCTAATGAGAAGGAAGGTATCACTGGAGAAGAGCCTGATGCTGGGAAAGATGGAGGGCAAGAGAAGAATGGGATGACAGAGAATGAGGTGGCTGGACGGAGTCACTGAAGCAGGAGGCGTGAGCTTCAATGGACTCCAGAAGATGGTAGAGGACAGGAAGGCCTGGAGGAACGTTGTCCATGGGGTCGCGATGGGTCGGACACAACTTCACAACTAACAACAACAACAAAGTCAAGGACTGCCTCTAGCTGGCTGTTCTCCATCTTGCAGATCCAAGAATGACTTGGCTCGCCACTCGATGGGATTGGCACTCTACCCAGCCAGCCAGCCAGCATTTTGCTCACAATTGCGATTTCTGGAGTCGGGCCTTGGAGGTGTGAGAGAGCAAGCAGGTCGAGGGGGCTCACCTACTCCGTTGCTCTCCCACCTGCACGCTTGGCTGCTTCCCACGATGTGCTTCAGGGAGTTGAGGCAGGCTGTTTACATTCCGTGGGAGAAGAACATGAGTGCTCAGCTAAATGTCTCTGGAGATTTCTCAGTCATCCAGGTTGTCCCAGAGGTGCTTTTTTTCCCTTGTTTTTCTCTGAAGATGTTTCTCTTCTCATCCAAGAAACTTCTTCAGCTCTGACGGGATGGTGGAGAGCGGAAGGATTTATATTGCTTGCGGACAGCTGAAGAAGTTTCCTTGGAGGAGAAGTGAAATGTCTTCGGAGAAAAATCAGGAAGTCCAGTTGCCTTCTGAAAAAAGCATCTTTGGGACAATCATGACTTGCATGACTGAGAACCTCCACAGACATTTAGCTCTGCACTTGGGGATGATGAACACTCTTTGAAGGGTGCAGGAACATGAATGGATTTCCAGAAAACATGGCAGACTGCAGGAACCATCTGCGCTTCAGTCTGAGATGCAGACAACACAGACTCAGCCCCAACGGCCTGCGCCCGTCTTCAACGGGGAAGGGACCCAGGGCAGAAAACATCCTGCAGCCAAGAAGGCTCCATACACATTTGCACCACTCAGATGACTCTGAAGACACAGGTAAAAACCTCCAAGTGGCCTCAACGACACTCTAAAAGGATGCAAATGAACAGCTTTTCTACAAGGAGTATAAATCTTTCCAGTCCTCCACCATCCAGTCAGAGCTGAAGAAGAGAAGGACGAGGGGGGACATGACAGCAGTCTTCCTATATCTCAGGGGCTGCCCCAAAGAAGAGGGAGTCAAGCTGTTCTCCAAAAGGCCTGAAGACAGGACAAGAAGCAACGGATGGAAACTAACCAAGGAGAGAAGCAACCTAGAACTAAGGAGAAACTTCCAGACAGTGAGAACAATTAACCAGTGGAACAACCTGCCTCCAGAAACGGTGAATGCTCCAACACTGGAAGTTTTTAAGAAGAGACTGGACAGCCACTTGTCTGAAATGGTATAAGATTTCCTGCCTGAGCAGAGGGGTTGGACTAGATGACCTCCAAGGTCCCTTCCAACTTTACTATTATTATTATTAAGCTTCTTGGATGAGAAGCGAAACATCTTCAAAGAAAAACAAGAAAGTCCAGTTGCCTCCTGAAAAAGCATCTTTGGAACATGAGCGCTCATAACAAAACCACTCAGCCTTCTCGTTGCTGATTCTGATGTAGGTGGTCCTCGACTTATTCGCTCAGTGACCATTAAGAGTTACCCCCCCACACACACACACATTGAAAAATGTGACTTACGGCTGTCTTTCACACTTCTAGCCGTTGCAGCATCCCCGCGATCGTGTCTGCTGTCGAAAACAACATGTGGACGTACTCCTGAACTTACAACAACTTGTTTAACGACTGCTCAAGGTTACAACGGCACTGCTTGGCATCCGGTTGATAATTATGACGGTTGCAGAGTCCCAGGGCCCCTTGCGGCCGTCGCCATTAAGAGCCAGTTGCCAACAGTCTGGATTTTGCTCACGTGACCCTGGGGATGGTGCGACGGTCGTTAAGTGTGAAAAATGGTCGTAAGTCACTTTTCCCAGTGCTGCTGTTACTTCAAATGGTCACTAAATGGACAGTTGTAAGCCGAGGACTACCCACAGGTAGAGATGGTGGTCTTCTTACGTTGAGTTGCCCTGTTTGGTTGACTCTCCCTCCTGGGTTCAACATGTTTAGGGGGCTTCTTGAAGACCAAATCAAACCTGAGAAGATTTCTCCACCACCGTCCTTGCAAACAGCCACCACAAGCGTCCTTAGATGCCTTTTAGGAGAGAATCCTTTAAAATCTTGGAGCATCTCCATGCTAAATAAATAACATTATTGGCATCAGTTGATAAATAAATACAGAGCGCGCTGCCTGTTCAACATCTTGTAAGAAATATAAATGTCTGCTGGTCTCCAGACTCATCCAGAGCTTTGCGTGGCGCAATCTAGAAACCCGTTGGTGGAAGATTTGGTTATTCCCAGACTTATTCAACTGTGCATTGTGGAAATTCTGGAAGTCCGTTAATTATAAATGATGGAATGGTATATAGGATCTCCTGCTTGAGCAGGGGGTTGGACTAGAAGATCTCCAAGGTCCCTTCCAACTCTTGTTATTCCGTTCTACTCCTTTGATGTCCTTCAAAGAGTTGAAGAACGTCGGAAGAGCCTTTTTCTAGCTTGTTCTACATTTCCATAAGTATTTAGCCTAGTCTAGCTGGTCATAATTTATAACATTTTGGCAAGGCCACACTTGGAATAACGAATCCAGTTTTGGTCACCACGATATAAAAAAAAATGTTGAGACTCTAGAACAGTGGTTCTCAACTTTTTAATGCCGCGACCCCCAACCGGTCGTAAGTCGAGGACTATTCAACCGGTCGTAAGTCGAGGACTACTCAACTGGTGCAGCACCGTTTGCAGAATGGGGCTTTTGGCGGGCTCAGCAGGGCAGAGACAGCCTGGACAATTCCTGTTGGCTTTTGACAGCCAATAGAATTAGATTCTATTCAAGAGAGTCTATTCTATTGGCTTTCAAAAGCCAATAGAATAAAAGGGAGTAGCACAGCTAAGGAAAAGGGGGAAAAAATGGTGGACTGCGTTGTTTGGTGACCCCCGTGAAATGGTCGTTCGACCCCAAATGGGGTCCCGACCCACAGGTTGAGAACCACTGCTCTAGAAAGAGTGCAGAGAGGAACAACAAAGATGATCAGGGGACTGGAGGCTAAAACACGTAAGGAACGGCTGCTGGAATTGGGGATGTCTAGTTTAATGAAGAGAAGGACTGGGGGGGGGGGGACAGGATAGCAGCCTTCCAATATCTCAGGGGCTGTCCTAAAGAAGAGGGAGTCAAGCTATTCTCCATGGCACCTGAAGGCAGGACAAGAAGCAACGGATGGAAACTAATCAAGGAGAAAAGCAACCTAGAACTAAGGAGAAACTTCCAGACAGTGAGAACAATTAACCAGTGGAACAACCTGCCTCCAGAAACGGTGAATGCTCCAATACTGGAAGTTTTTAAGAAGAGACTGGACGGCCATTTGTCCGAAATGGTGTAGGGTTTCCTGCCTGAGCAAGGGGTTGGACTTGATGACCTCCAAGGTCCCTTCCAACTCTTGTTCTTTTGTTATGCTTGCAATGAAGAGAGGGGCTTTAGACTGAGGTACTCCACCTTTCAATCTCTTCATCCCACCTCTCCCAAGCTCCTCCATCTCCAGGAGCTGACTCAAAATTGTCTAATCAAGGGTGTATGCAAATGAACCCAATTCGCATAATTTGTACCAGCTGCAGAATTCAGTTTCAGCTTCACCCCCCCCCCCCTTCCTTGCTTACCGCCACCTCGTCTTTCTTTTCTTCTTGGCTCTCCGTTGAGTTTTTGGCTTGCGAGCTTCTTTTTTTTTTTTGAACGTTGGTGGCACAGCTTAATTCAGAACACCGGGTCCTGCCCACTCTTTGAAGTTTGGTTTGGACCTGTGGGCTGCCCATTCTTGGTGGTGTGAGTAGGTGTGTGTGGGGGGGGAGAAAGGGGGGTATTTTCTTAAGAGGGGGGGAAAGAGAGAGAGAGAGGAGAAGACAAGTCTTGTCCTACCCAAAGCTGAGATTGTAAGTTGCCCCTCATAGGGGAAAACTTAAGTCAGGAGTCAGAGCTAAGATTTGCACAGTGATTTTGAACACTGCTGCTTTTGGGGGGGGGGGGCAGGAAAGATGCAGGTCCTTGCATGGGAGGGGGGAGAAGCATGCATCTCTCAGTTTCCTGCCTTTAGGGGGACTTTGAGTCTCCCCAATAAATGGGGCTCTTGGTGGATTCATTCCTGGGGAGGGGATCCCCCTTTCTATCCACTCCAGAGCTTTCTACATTTGGGGGGCAGGAAAGATGCAAGTCCTTGCAAGGGGGGGGGGATAGCATGCATCTCTCAGTTTCCTGCCTTTAGGGGGACTTTGAGTCTCCCCAATAAATGGGGCTCTTGGTGGATTCATTCCCCCTTTCTGCCCACTCCAGAACTTTCTACATTAGGGGGGGCAGCAAAGACGCAGCTCCTTACACTTCGGGGGCGGGTGGTGATGGTGGAGAAGCATGCATCCCTCAATTTCCTGCCGTTGGGTGGGACTTCAAGTCACCCCATTCATTCCTAGGGAGGGGGTTCCCCTTTCTGCCCAACCCCACCCCCCCTGCGTTTCCAGAATCCGGATCTGGCCCGCCCTTCAAGCCAAAAAGTTTTGGGACCAAATCCGCCCTCTGGGAAGGAGGTGTGTGTGTGGGGGGGGGGAGAGAGAAAGGGGGGGGCATGGCAGGAGGGGGGGGGGTCTCTGTTTGCGTGGGAGCGGCTTCCAAGAACAACCCCTTTGATTCAGATCAGAGAGAAGGAAGCGATTAAGAAAGGCTTTGTTTTCTCCCGGTTTCTTTTTCCCCCTGCTGTTGACATTCAGAGGAGAGAGAGAGAGAGAGAGAGAGAGAAGGGGGGAAGCTTGGCCAAGAAGTTGGCCGCACCCTTGTCGTCTTGGGCCGATGCCACGCAGCTTGTGGACACTGTCTAGAGGTCACATTCAGACGGAGCAAACTTCTGGGTCACATAGGGGCAGGGCGGGAGGGCGGGGAAGTAGAGGGGGCTAGCTCCCCACGGTGCTGTCTACCTCCTCCCTTGCAAGCCAGCCCTCCCTTCCTCCTCCTCCTCCTCCTCTCCCCGGCTCTCCCCCCCTCCCCCGTCGCCGAAGGAGGCTGTACCCGTCTGCACGTTTTGGTCACGACCTGGACCATCTCCCAAAAGCTGTCTCTCTGGACTGCTTCCTCCTCCTCCTCCTTCTCCTCCCTTCCTGCCTCTCCTGGCACCTGGGAGCCGCGCTCGCTCGGGAAAGGCAGGCGAAGGAAGGCTGGCAAGGGAGTTTGCGGAGGCTGGGAGGGAAGGGAAGTGGATCCTCCTCCTCCTCCACCACCACCACCACCACCACCACCACCGCCAAGACACCACGGCTGGGAAGCAGCAGCGCCCGGGGACCGAGCAGGTGGGAGTCTGCAGGGAAGAAGAGGAAGCGGAGCAAGTTAGAGGATTGGTACTGTCAGGGCCGGGAGGAGGAGGAAGAGGAGAAGGAGGAAGCCTTCTGGGATCGGCTGACCTCTCCCCCAGTTTGGACTTGGCACCGGCTGCAGGAAACCCTCCCCGGAGCTGCGGCGGCAGCTGGGTGCACATGCCTCTTCTCCGGGACTGCCCGGAGAGAGTCCGCGGCAAGCAAGCAGGAACGTGAGAGCCGAGCCAGCAAGGAGAAGGAGGAGGAGGAGAGCATGTGAACCACCACCCTTGGCTCTTCTTCTTTTTCTTCTGCTCATCTCTTCTTTTTTTCCTTCTTGGATTTTTAATCTTGGGGGGCTGGGGGGGTTGCTTTGTTGGGTCTCCTCTCTCCTTCCCCAAACTCCAGAGAATTCACTTGCCGTCTCCTTGTCCCCGCGTATGGTTTCGGTCAAGCAACCAGCAGATGAATGTGGACCAGGATGTAAGTGGGGGCTTGTGTTAGGGGGGGGTGGAGGATAAAGTGGAAAATCTGAGCTGTTTTGAGTGTGGAAGATGTGGAAGAGAGGGAGGGAGGGAGTGTCCCGCTGGCCTGGTTCCTGGTGGAAAGGTCCCAAGGGGTGATATACACCGTGCCCTCTGCGCGCCGGACCTCCCAACGCCCAGATGTGACTGGGATGGGGAACTGTTCTCCAGTTTTTCTTCCTAAAAGTTTGAAATTTAGCAGGAGCTTTTTGAGCATCGGGGAAGGGCAGGCAGGCAGGCAGGCAGGCGTGGAGTTTGTAGGGAGTGTAACTTAACTCTGTGTGTGTGTGTGTGTGTGTGTGTGAGGGGGGGGCTTTTCCCAGCGGTGGGACACACTGGGTGTTTCCTGGCAGGAGCCAAAGGTTGCTGCTGACATGTCTTTCCCCAGGCATGTCTCTCTCTCTGTGTGTGTGTGTGTGTGTTTGTGTGTCTTTCTCTGTGTGTATTTATGTAATTATAGTTTTGGAAAGCAGGTGCTGGTGTATTTTTTTTTATCGGAGGTGCTGGAAAGATAAGGGCAGCTGTGTGTGTGTGTGCAGAGTGTCTGGCTGCTGGCAGGGAAAATGGGCGGGCGGGCATGTGGGCGACGCATTACCCACGGGTATGACCGCACAGGGTTGGGCAGGTGTGATGCCAGCCTGGGCTGCAGGCTCTATAAGGCTCCAGAGGGCCCCCCCTTACCCCCCTGCATCTTTTTGATGAGCACAATGATGCATTTTTCGCTTGCACTCTGCCCGTGATTTTATTTATCTTTCAAGAGAGTTTATAAAAACTTTGCAGAGGTTTTCAGAGTTTTCAGAGTCGCCCCACTTTTTTCTCCTCTGAGGATTTCTAACAACCCTAGAAGGTAGACTTGTAGGTAAGGCTTAACTTTAGCCAAACACCCCAGCGGTGAAAAAAAAACACACACACACAAATTAGGACCAGACACAATTTTGGATCTGACCGTAGAACAGACGGCCCAGGGCCGGCCACTTGCTTTCTTACCATCCAGCTTTGTCCCAGACCGACAGCTTTACAACAGCCCTGTGAAGCAGGCCACTTTACTCAAGTGAGGAAGCAAAAGGGGGGAAAGAGAAGTGACTTCCCCCAAAGTTTAGGGTTTTGGGGAGTAATCAAAAGGCCTCCTGGAAATCCATTCCAGGTTGCCAACTTCCCAGATTTTTTTGTTTGTTTTTTTGAAAACGAAGGCTACAAGGAGTTGTTTGCAAGGAGTATTTGCAAACTCTCAGAAGTTTCACAGCGACGTTGAGGTTGGGGCAAACCCAGCGGGCTGGAGCAAAGGGAAAAAAAAACCCCAAGAAGTTTCAAGTCCTCAACAGGTGCCAAGACAAACATTGTCGCAAAGAATTACCTTCCCTATCCCCAGAGTAGAATGACGAGCGGATGAAGCAATTCGCTTTTCATCCCATCCTAAAAAACGCAGGGAAAGTTCTCAGGCTCTGTTCCTGCTTCTATTTTTGTGCTCGTCTTTTATTTTATTATTTTTCATCTGGAGAAGATTAACCGTTGTTTTATCTCTCTCTCTCTCTCTCTCTCTCTCTCTCTCTCTCCTCTCTCTCTCTCTCTCTCTGTGTCTTTCTCCTTCTCTGTCTGTCTGTCTCTTTCTCTCTCTTCGTCTCTCTCTCTCTCTCTGTGTCTGTCTTTCTCTCTCTCTCTTTCTCTCTCCCTCTCTGTCTGTCTGTCTCTCTCTCCTCTCTGTCTTTCTCTCTCTTTGTCTTTCTCTGTCTCTCTCTCCTTGTCTTTCTCTCTCTCTGTCTTTCTCTCTCTCTCTCTCTTCTCTCTCTCTCTCTCTCTCTCTCTCTCTCTCTCTGTCTTTCTCTCTCTCTGTGTGTCTTTCTCTCTCCTCCTCTCTCTGTCTATCTGTCTGTCTGTCTGTCTCTCTCTCTCTCTCTCTCTGTCTTTCTCTCTCCCTCTCTGTCTGTCTCTCTCTCCTCTGTCTTTCTCTCTCTCTGTGTGTCTTTCTCTCTCCTCCTCTATCTGTCTCTCTCTCTCTCCTCTCTGTCTTTCTCTCTCTCTCTCTCTCTCTCTCTCTCTCTCTCTCTCTCTCTCTCTCTCTCACGATTTCTCCTTCGGCAGAGTTAGCATGCTTTCGTTAAAAAGGCATTTTACCCACATATACACAACCCCGAGCAAGTTGGTTTGGCTCAGTTTTGAGATTTTACAAGGGGGAAACCGATCAACGAAGTCTGCTGAGAGAAAGTACAAATTTTTGTACTTTCCTTGTTGGCTAGCGTATTTTATATATAATCATGTCATATTCTGGAACTTATCCTGATGGAGGTGCTTTTAATGTCCCTGTTCAAGACCTGAATGGCTTTGACAATCTTGGTTTTTTTTTTTTGTTTGTTTGTTTTGCTAAATCTCAGTGGAGATTTGCTCTGAGCGTCTTCCCAGCATCAGACAAAACAACGGATCCATCCTTTGTTATTAAGCCCATGGAAATCAGCGTGGCTCTTTGAAAGAAGGCTAGACCTGAGATCAACCTATTCTGTAGATCTGGGTGAAGTTAGCTACAAGAGCCAAAAAGCAGAGCGTCAGTCAAATCAATAAATACTTAACAACAGTTCCTTTAGGGACCGAAGTTACAACAGCGCTGAAAAAAGTCACTTAGGATCATTTTTCATAGTTACAACCGTTGTAAGCGTCCCCGTGGCCACGTGATCAAAATTCAAACCAGTTTGGCAACTGGTTCATATTTATGTGGTTCGCAGCGTCCCGGGGTCATGCAATCCCTTTTGGCGACCTTCTGACACGCAAGTCGTAAAATGGGGCAAATTTGTGGCTCAGGCAGCAAAAATGTTGAGCTCAAGTGTAGTCGTAAGTTGAGGAGTCCGCCTGTTGTGTCTGTATTTTTAACCTGTCTGCCTTGTCCTGTGTGCCCTGCCCAGGTCTCCTTGAACATGGACGCAACTGGTCAGCCATTGCCCGCATGGTGGGGTCCAAGAGCGTCTCGCAGTGCAAAAACTTCTATTTCAACTACAAGAAAAGGCAGAACTTGGACGAGATTCTGCAGCAGCACAAACTGAAAATGGTAAGCACCGCACACATTGCCTTCACACTAGCTTAGCCTTGTGATTTGAATTTGTTCTTGGGGGGCTGCGGGTGTTTTACCTTCCGGCCTGGCTTGTGGGAGTGGGTGGGTAAGCGCTAAGACGGCGTGTATGCCTCTAACGCCCTCGGTGACCCGTCTTCGTGGCCAAATGTTTTGAGTCCGGAGAAGAACATTTGCCAAGTGGACAGTTGCGTTTTATGGAAGATGTACAGCAGGGGTCTTCAAACTTGGCCCTTTTATGACTTGTGGACTTCAACTCCCAGAATTCCTCAGCCAGGCAAGCTGGTTGAGGGATTCTGGGAGTTGAGGTCCACAAGTCATAAAGGATGGAGACTCCTGGACTAGAGTGAAATGGTGTGATTTCAGCCTGGTTGAACAGCCACCAAAGCTAGCTTGTTGGCAATCAAGCCATCCTAAGCTGAACTAAGAAGGTGATGCTATGGATAGGAAATTTACAAAAGGTCTGAAGCAGGAGTCTTTCCAACTTGGCCTTTTTATGACTTGTGGACTTCAACTCCCAGAATTCCTCAGCCAGGCACGCTGGCTGAGGAATTCTGGGAGTGGAAGTCCACAAGTCATGAAGGGGCCATAGTTCCCCCCATGCTGGCTGAGGAATTCTGGGAGTTGAAGTCCACAAGTCATGAAGGGGCCAAGTTTGAAGACCGTATGATGTACACATTCATACAGGTGGTCTTGGATTTAGTGGCTGTTTGAAGTTACGACAGCACTGAAAAAAAAGTAATTTGTGACCAGTCTCCTCACTTATGACCAGTCCTTCCACTTAAGACCGGTCCTTGCACTTATGACTGTCACAGCGTCCCCATGGTCAAGTGATCACAGTTCAGACACTTCACAGCCACGTATTTAGGACGGTCACAATGTCCCGGGGTCCCGTAATCACCATTTGTGGCCTTCCCAGCTGGCTTCCAACAGATAAATGGGGAAAGCCGGATTTGCTTAATGACGGTGTGATTCACTTAAGAACTGTGTAACCATGACAAAAGGTCATAAAATTGAGCCTGGCTAACGCCCAACTGTTTTGCTTTGCAAGAGAAATTCTGCTCCCACTTGGAGTGCATGCAGCAGGTGAATTTCTGGAATATTTCTCATTTACCTGTGGAGTTGTGTGTAGTAAAAGCGGCGGTGATAATTGGTTGTCGTTTTGAAAGCTTTCCTTCTTAGCCCCAGATGGAAAAGTGAGCTAGTGATGACGGATGTGGCTATTTTTAAGCACTCTCGGCCATTTTGATAGGGGTATTTCCAAGCACCCAGCTCCTCAGATGCCTGTTGGCTGAGTCCACTCGGTCACTTTTCTGCTGCCAAATCTTTCCCCTTTTCATCATTAGGATCCCAAAGATTTATTTCCCGCCTTCCAGGGAAGGGCTGCAGCCCAGCACGTTCCACAAAAGCATAATGCAGTGGTTCTCAACCTGTGGGTCGGGACCCCATTTGGGGTCGAATGACCATTTCACGGGGGTCGCCAAACAATGCGGTCCGCCATTTTTTTCCCCCTTTTCCTTAGCTGTGCTACTCCCTTTTATTCTGTTGGCTTTTGAAAGCCAACAGAATAGACTCTCTTGAACAGAGTCTAATTCTATTGGCTTTTAAAAGCCAATAGGAATTGTCCAGGCTGTCTCTGCCCTGCTGAGCCCGCCAAAAGTCCCATTCTGCAAACGGTGCTGCACCAGTTGAGTAGTCCTCGACTTACGACTGGTTGGGGGGGTCGCGGCATTAAAAAGGTTGAGAACCACTGGCATAAAGGAAGCTGTGTAAATCAAGTCTTTAAAACGGCCACCGGAAAGAAAAGATGAATTAAAATGGCGTTTGGTCCCAAGGCAATAGAGGCTGATGAAGGTCTTGGATGTTTTAGGATGAAGGTTCTCTTAGATATTACGGCAGAAGGAAAAAAAAACAAACAAACATGGAAGATTTGAAAAAGCTCAAGAAAAGTAAAACACCTGGAAAGGAACAAAGGCGCTGGGGAAAATACAGGTAGTCCTCGGACTTGCGACCCAAATTGGGAGCAAGAACGTCCGTCCCGAAGCAAGGCGGTTGTTAAATGAATGCCGTCTGGTTCTGCAATCTTTTTGTGTCATTGTTAAGCAAATCAGGCTTCCCTTTTTCATTTTGCTGGTCAGAATCCAGCTGGGAAGCTTGCAAGTGGGGGGTCACGTGAACCCCCGGGACGCTGCAACCGTCATACATACAGGCCGGTTGCCAAGGGCCTGAGTTTGGATTCCTTGATCGTGGAGACGTGCAACGGTCATAACTGCAAGGACTAGTCCTAAGCAGCGGTGGGATTCAAATAGGTGAAGGACCCCGGTTCTCTGTGTGGATGCCGCTTCTGGAAGTCCGTTCTGGGCCTGGGCAACCAAAAATTAGCTTCTGGTTCTGCTGAAGTGGTGTGAACTGGTTGAATCCCACCACTGGTCATAAATTGTTGCATTTTGGTTGCCGTTTGGAAAAAGCCAGGGGTCAGGCTGGAATAGATGGGTGGACGGTGGCTTAAGCCACCCACCATGCGAGGATGTTAAGCCATACGATGGCTTGGTTCAGCTGAGTTTGATATATAAAATAATAATAAAAAAACATACTCCTCTCATTTTTCTACTCTTTTTTTGGGGTGCTTTTTCTTCTCTCCCAATTTTTTCCCCCCTTTCCAACCTGTGCTGCTGGTATCCGGAAGCATCTTTGCAGAAAGAAAAAGGAAAAAAAAAAAGCAACCTAAACCCAAACAAACAAATTACACCAATAAAACGAGCTCTGGCCATGGAGTTGAGTAGTATGGTTTAAGTACAGTGAGTGTGTGTTACTGTCAGAGGTATCCCTGTGTTTTCGCACCTATCTGTTGTCTAAAAAGTTACACAACAGAGAGGATCAGCAGCAACCACAGCTGTTGTGCTTCTCCCCTGGGCCTGATCTTATCGAGAGCATCAGACAGGGCAAGGCAGAGTGGGAGTAAGTGAGAGAGATAATAATATTTGTTTTAAAAAAAAAACCCAAAAACTTAGCAATAAGCCTGGAATTTGCAGAGAAAGAAGGAGGAAAAATGAGCAACCATGGGAAGCCAGGTTTCACTCTACAGGCAGTCCTCGACTTACGGCCACAATTGAGCCCAACATTTCTGTGGCTAAGTGAGACATTTGTTCAGTGGGTTTTGCCCCGTTTTACGACCGTCCTGGCCACCGTTGTTAAGCGGATCCCTGCAATTGTTAAGTTAGCAAGAGGGTTGTGAAGCCAATCTGGCTTTCCCCATTTGACTTTGCTTGTCAGAAGGTCACAAAAGGGAGATCATGTAACTCCGGGACACCGCGACCATCGTAAGTACGAATCAGTTGCCGATCGTCCAAATTTAGGTAGTCCTCGACTTAGAACAGTTCTTCTG
Source organism: Crotalus adamanteus (assembly GCA_039797435.1). Classification (NCBI taxonomy): domain Eukaryota; kingdom Metazoa; phylum Chordata; class Lepidosauria; order Squamata; family Viperidae; genus Crotalus; species Crotalus adamanteus. The sequence continues at coordinate 4,530,201 of CM077933.1, read as the reverse complement.
GTGACTTTTGAAGTTACAACGGCACTGAAAACAAGGGACTTAGGACCGGTTTCCACCCTTAACAACCATCGCCGTATTCCCGTGGTCACGGGATCAAAATTCGGATGCTTGGCAACTGGTTTGTATTTATGACGGTTGCAGCGTCCTGGTGTCGCGTGATCCCCTTTTGCGACCTTCGGACAAGCAAAGGTGTCAAGGTAATGATTTAGAAGCTAATCAGCTTATGGCAGTGATGGCGAACCTTTTAGAGACCGAGTGCCCAAAAACTGGCCCCGCCCCGCTCCACCCCCTGCCCCCACTCCGCCTGCCCACAGGGCCACTCATCACCTCCAGGGCCCGTCACAGATCGCCCAGGCAGCCCAGCAGCGCCATGGTGGCCATGCCCTCTGCTCATGCCTTGTCTACGCTGCCTGGCTGCCATGTCCTTGGCTGTGCTGCTCCGCGTGGGCCACGCTCGGGGGCGACTCTCCTCCAGGGGGGCTGCTGGTGAGGAGGAGGTCACGGGGGGAGGCAAGGCTGGGGCAAGGGCACGTGTGGCCACAGAGAGGGCTCCGAGTGCCATAGGTTCACCACCACTGGCTCATGGAATGTGAGATGTAATGATGGGGATGACTCAGCAGGGTCTGTGTCCCTTTAAGAGCCAGCTGGGTCTGTATCTATTTAAGAGCTTTGTATAAAAGGGAAGGCTCCGCAGATCCTGCTGTATTAGCACCTGTATGTATTTTGTTTCTGGTGTATGATATTGTAGAAAGTATAAGATAAACCACCATTTAATGCAAACCACTGTTTGCCGTGTTTAATCCTGGGTTATCTCACGCAATAAGACTGCACGCTCTGACACACAATTGAGCCCAAAGGTTCTCTCGCTAAACGAGACATTCGTTAAATGAGTTTTGCTCCATTATACAATCTTTCTTGCTAACAGTTGTTAAGTGAATCACTGCACCTGTTAATTTAGGGTCACGGTTAAGTGGGTTTGGCTCCCCCATTGACCTTTGCTTGTCAGAAGATCGCGAAAGGGGATCACGTGACCCCGGGACGCTGCAACTGTCAAAAGTACATGCCAGTTGCCGAGCATCTGAGTTTTGATCCTGTGACCACGGGGATGCTGCAGTGGTGGTGTGAAAACCAATTGTACGTCACTTTTTTCAGTAACTCTGAATGGTCACTAAATGAATGGTTGTTAAGTCGAGGACTATCTGTGTTAAGAGGCCATGGTTTTCCCAGTTGCAATGTATGGCTGTGAAAGTTGGGCCATAAGAGAGGCTGAGCGCCAAAGAATGGAGGCCTTTGAACTCTGGTGCTGGAGAAGACTCCGGCGAGTCCCCTGGACTGCAAGGCGATCCAACCGGTCAGTCCTGGAGGAGATCAACCCCGACTGCTCTTTAGAAGGCCAGATCCTGAAGTTGAAACTCAGGTACTTTGGCCACCTAATGAGAAGGAAGGACTCACTGGAGAAGAGCCTGATGCTGGGAAAGATGGAGGGCAAGAGAAGAAGGGGACGACAGAGAAGGAGGTGGCTGGATGGAGTCACTGAAGCAGGAGGCATGAGCTTAGATGGACTCCAGAAGATGGTAGAGGACAGGAAGGCCTGGAGGAACGTTGTCCATGGGGTCACGATGGGTCGGACACGACTTTGCAACTAACAACAACACCTATACACAAGAATCTGAGCTATTAGCAGTCAAGGTGAATTAGTACCAGATAAGAGTCAACCAACTGGACTTGAGGCGCCAAACTCATGGTGCATTTGACCATGTCACATGACCCAGAGGTCCCCAAACTTTTGGACACCAGGGACTGGTGCCACGGAGAACGGTTTTTCCGTGGACCGGAGGAGGTGTGGTTTTGAATACTGCCTGCATCCCGAGGATGAAGCTTTGCTTGTTTGTGTGCGGCCCGCTTGCTGGCATGCTGCGGACCGATGCCGGTCCACAAACCGGGGGTTGGGGACCCCTAATGTGACCGATTTGTTTTACGACCATCATGATTTATATCCGTAATGGGCAGGCTTGATTACAGTCCTACGTTGAGGACTACCTGCAGATCTTCTCTCTGCCCTCTGCATCGTCTTGATTGACGTCCTTCCTCTGACTTGATCATTTTCTTTAGACCGGGCCGTTTTTTGCGGAGTTTCTCTGTTTCTCTTTTCTTTTTTGGCAAAAGAACAATGAGTGTTCAGCTGCTTTGCGTTGCCATTCTTCTTTCCTTTTTTCTTAAAAAGAAAAAAAAACTACGCTATTGTTTGCTGGCAACAACAGATGTCATAAATCTGAATAGAGGGGGGGAGAACAAAAAGCTTGCGGTTAATCTAACCTCCCGTTTTTTCCTAAACATTTGCTACTTTGTGCGCACACAGCAGGTGGGAGGGCTGGGCCAGGGATCCGCGGAACGGAAGAATTAAACATCATTTTGATGAGGGGCTCTCGAAACTGATCAGAAAGGTTGCTTGGGAAGTTAAGAAGCTGAGCAGTGCGCTGAGACTGGAAGGAAAACAACACCCTTTTGGCTTTAATTTGGATTTGTGGTGCTCAGATGGGTCTTGCCAAGCAAACCAGATTTAGTGGATTGTGGCTAAGTGCTACCGACCCATTCACTACATTTCAGCTGTCCTTTAGTTAGGTTTCCAGGTAGTCCTCGATTTAACAACCATTCATTTAGTGACTGAAGTTACAACGGGTACTGGGAAAAAAAAGGACTTACGACCGTTTTTCACAGTTACGACCTTTGCAGCATCCCCATGATCAGAATTCAGGCCTGTGGCAACTGACTCATATTTATGACGGTTGCAATATCCCGGGGTCAGGTGACCCCCTTTGCGAACTTCTGGAGGTTTTTAAGAAGAGACTAGCCCAGGGGTAGGCAACCTTGGCTCTTTTATGACTCGTGGGCTTCAACTCCCAGAATTCCTACTATGGCTCAGCTTGGAAACCTCTCCCTTCCCCTCAGCATGGCTGGCTCAGGAATTCTGGGAGTTGAAGTGCACGAGTCATCAAAGGGCCAAGGTTGCCTACCCTTGGGCTAGACAGTCATTTGTCTGAAATGATATATATGTAGGTTCTCCTGCTTGAGGGGGGGGGGGGCTGGACTAAAAGACCTCTAAAGTCCCTTCCAGCTCTGCTCGGATTAACTGATCTCAGATCTAATCAAGGAGAGAAGCAACTTAGAACTAAGGAGAAACTTCCTAACAGCGAGAACAATTAACCAGTGGAACAACCTGCCTCCAGAAGTTATAGGTGCTTCATTTTAAGAAGAGATTGGACAGCCACTTGTCTGAAGTGGTATAGGGCCGTGGTGGCAAACCTGTGGGCACGCGCACCGTCGCCCCAGTCCTAGGCCTTCAGCTGGGTTTTATAAAACCTTTTCGCTTTAGGACTCCGCCGCCATGTGCAAAAAAAAAAAAAAAGGTTCAATCCATCAATTTCAACTCGCGGGGGAAAAAAAGATCTCGCAAAGTTGGAATTGATTGAACTTTTTAGTCCCACCCAGTCTGCTGTTACCACCGCAGCCATGCCCACCCAATGGGCCACACCCACCCAGTGGGCCACACCCACCCAATGGGCCACACCCACCCAATGGGCCATGCCCACCCAATTGGCCACACCCACCCGGCACCCAACGATATATAAGTGGGTTTTGGGTTGCAATTTGGGCACTTGGTCTCTAAAAGGTTCGCCACCTCTGATATAGAGTCTCCTGCCTAAGCAGGGGGTTGGACTAGAAGACCTCCAAGGTCCCTTCCACCTCTGTTATTCTATTCCATTCTAAGCACGGGTCCTGCCGTGGTCTTCCAGATGTTGCAAATATTTCCCTGGCCTCCCGCGGCCCGTGCCGTCTTCTGGAGATGGGTGGTTAACTTGGCAAAATATTCCCTACCCTGCCTTCTACGTGGCTGTTCCCGTATTTTAATCTCCGGTTTATTTTTCTTTAATCCCTCTTTTGCCTTGCCCCCCCCCTCCTCCTGTGCTCTGAACGGAAATCTCTTGGGGAGAACATCTACCAGCGGGAAAGCCGTACGCCATCCAAAGCTGGTTCCCCGGTTGTCCAGCCCAGGTTCCTTTTCTTGCTCCCGTCGGTTCGCATGAGTCACCTGGGACGCCAGGAAGAAGCGGCAGCGCCAGGACCGCTTTGCCATAGTAACGGGAGCGTTGCCGCGTTTGTGTTCACATCATCAAGCACCCCAGCGACGGGCGGCTGCGTTTCTTCTCCTGATAATGAGCACTTATCCAAATGGTGTCTCTGGCAGGAGTTCAAACTCAGCCAAGGCTCTCCTCTGTAACTGATGAAATCTGTTTGGCGGTATTTTTTTTTTTTTTCCATTTTTTATTCCAAGAGAAAAACACAAGTAGAAACCCAGGTTAGGAAAGTGAAAAGAAGACAAAATTTAAAATAGTCACCTGGCCAGTTTTTATTTTGTGTGTCTGTGTGCCCAGGACAAGAAGCACAGCATTTCCTGGTGTTTAGCCCGGTGCTTTTAACCACTAGGCCAAACTTGTGTCTCCCTGCATCTTTCCAGGATGAAATCAGAATTATAGTGAGCAGATGTGCCAAACGCTGAACTCTAGGTCTTTGTAAAGCCGGCATAAATATGTCAAAGCATCCTCCGTATAAAAACGTTCATGGATGTTATTAATACAGTGGATCAAAATCGTAACAGCGGGCGTGCATTTATTTGTGTGTATGTGTGTGTGCATCTGCGTGCGTGGTTGTGCAACTCTTTTCCTTCCTTCTGCAGTGCAGTGGAGATGCTGCAAAAGGTTGTGATATTGTGGAGGCCGACCCAAACGTAGCTAAAATGCTTCCAAAAATGGTCAATTCTTGCAACCATATCTTCATTCTGTAGGCTTCTATTTTTTTTATTTTTTTTTGCACTTGTGTACAAAAGTTTATGCAATCTGAAATCCCGGGAAGCAATGCACACTCATTTCAGCCCCTGCTATTTTTTTTTTTTTTAAATAGCCATTTCAACCTCCTGGTATTGTGTGTGTGTGTGTATGTGTGTGTTTAGCCGTTGCCGATGCAGCGATTGACGATAAGATGGTGTTCCAGCAAGATTCATAACTCTCCTTTTCCGCTTGGCTTTGCTCAGGAGAAAGAAAGGAACGCTCGGAGAAAGAAGAAAAAGGGTCCTGTGGTCCAAAACGAAGAAAGGGCTTTCCCCCCGGTGACTGAGGACGAGGAGATGGGCCAAGATGGGTCGGGCACCAGCGGCAACGAGGAGGAGATGGCCGAGGAGGTCGAGGCAGAAGGTGAGATGGTTCTCCAGGATGCAACGGCATCTCTTGGTCCGGTTTTGCTTCGGCCAGGGGTCTCCAAACTTGGCAAATTTAATGTCTATGGAGATTCTCGGTCATCCCAAGTCATCCCCAAGGCGCTTTTTCGAAAGGAAGCTGGACTTTGTTTTTCCTTGAACAATTTTCGCTTCTCATCCAAGAAGCTTCTTCGGTGCTGGCTGACGTCAGATGGAGCTGTCACCTGTCCAAAATGTTGCAAGCGAGCCCGGTTGTTGATGACCCTCCCCCAAAAACTGGATGGTGGGGAATGGAAGGACCATCGTAGTCAGAGCTGAAGAAGCTTCTTGAATGAGAAGCGAAACATCTTCAGAGAAAAACTAGAAAGTCCAGTTGCTCATGAAAAAGCATCTTTGGGACAACCATGACCTGGATGACTGAGAATCTCCATAGACCTCCCACTATTTCTGAGGGGATTGTCCAGTCAGAGCTGACGAAGCTTCTCGGGCGAGAAGCGAAACGTCTTCAGAAACAAAGGGAAGTCCAGTTGGCTTTTGAAAAAGCACCTTTGGCAAACTTTTAAGATGGGTGGACTTCAACTCCCAGAATCCTTCAGGCCATCATGGCGGCCTGAGGAATTCTGGTAGTTGGAGTCCACCCATCTTAAAAGTCACCAAGATTGAGAAACAAAGATGCTTTTTCACGAGGCATCTGGACTTTCTTGTTTTTCTTGGAAGACATTTCGCTTCTCCTCCAAGAAGCTTTTTCAGCTCTGTGGGAAGATGAGATGAGAAACGTCTTCTAAATAAAATAAGAAGGTCCAATTGCCTCGTGAAAAAGCACCTCTGGAACCACCATGAGCTGGGTGACTGCGAATCTCCATAGACCAGTGTTTCTCAACCTTGACCATTTTAAGGCGTGTGGACTTCAACTCCCAGAATTCCACAGCCAGCAATGCTGGCTGTGGAATTCTGGGAGTTGAAGTCCACACGCCTTAAAATGGTCAAGGTTGAGAAACACTGCCATAGACACTGATGCACTCCTTAATATTTCTGTTTCCTCAGCTAGTTTGCCCCTAAGGCAGGGGTCTTCAAACTTGGCCCTTTTATGACTTGTGGACTTCAACTCTCAGAATTCCTGAGCCAGCCATGCTGGCTCAGGAATTCTGGGAGTTGAAGTCCACAAGTCATAAAAGGGCCAGGTTTGAAGACCCCTGCCCTAAGGCTGGCCTTCATCCTTAGATGTGCACCCAAGTCATATTCTCTCTCCACCAACTTTCTGGTGAATAGTTTGTGGTGAATAGTTTGTGGTGACCTTGGTTAAAAAGCAACTGTCATAAGAGGCTGATAAACACTATCAGATTTTCTGGAGAAGGAGCCAGAGATTAAAAAGTTCCTGATTATTTCTTAGCAGGACTTCTGTTTTTCATCTTTAGTAGCCACTGGTCTGTGTCAATGGGGGATAAAATCTTGGTTCTAGGCAAGATGATTGTTTGGCTGATGGGCCTCAGAGATGGGGTCACACCAGAGGTCCCCAACCTTTTGGGAACCAGGGACCGGTTCCGTGGAGAGAGATTTTTCCACGGACCAGAGGGTGCGTGGTTTTGTGTACTGTTTTGTGTGGATGGGACTTCACTTGTTTGTGCGGACCGGTTGCTGGCATGCCGTGGCATGGTAACGGTCCACGGACTGAGGATTGGGGACCCATGGGTTACAGCAGGGGTAGGCCATCTTGGCTCTTTTATGACTGGTGGACTTCAACTCCCAGAATTCCTGAGCCAGCCATGCTGAGGGGAAAGGGAGAGGTTTCCAAGCTGAGCCAGGCTGACTCAGGAATTCTGGGAGTTGAAGTTCACGAGTCATGAGGGGGCCATAGTTCCCCTGTGCTGCTTCAGGAATTCTGGGAGTTGAAGTCCACGAGTCATAAAAGGCCAAGTTTGCATACCCCTGGGTTACAGGAACATAAAATGGAAATGGACAATTATCCCTCTTTTTCCTTGGAACTGATCCAGCCTCTTGCAGAAGATGCTAGTTATTTACAGGTCGTCCTCGACTCAAAACGGTTCGCTTAGTGACAGTTTGAAGTTACAACAGTACTGGGAAAAATGGACTTAACAACCGTTTTTCACAGTTACGACCATTGCCCGCATCTCCCCTGATCAAAATTTGGAGCCTTGGCAAGTGGCTCGTATTTATGACGGTCACGGTGTCCCGGGGTCACATGATCCCCCTTTTATGACCTTCTGACAAGCTTAAGTCCATGGGGAAGGTCAGATTCGTTGAACAACTGACATTGCTAACTTAACAACTGCAGGGATCCTCTCAGCAGCTGTGGCAGGAAAGGTCGTAAAACGGAGCAAAATGGACTTTACTGTCTGGCTTAGCTACAGAAATTCTGGGGCTCAGTTGCCATAAATTGAGGACTGCCTGTATTGCAATCTCCCCGTTTAACTTTGGGGGTGGGGAGTGAAGGAATAATTTAATAGCTCCCCCCCTTACACACACACACACACACACACACACACACACACACACACACACACTCCCAGCGTTGACCTAGAAACCGTTGATAATCTTTTCCAGGCAGTGCTTAAAAGAGAACGCATTACCAAGCAGTTTTCAGGTAAATAGTCTGTGTCATAGACGCAGGCATGAATCAGAGGCGTTGGGGGGGTGAGAGCTCTAGAGGGGGATGCAACAGCTGGTTCGGAGGACACTCTGTACACACACGTGTGATGTGCTTTGCAAGTTCAAAGCATGAGTTGCTTTGAAGGGAATCATTGGGGGCCAGGCACTGGGTGAATTGAAGGGGGGGGTCTGAGTGGCTGACGGGTCACGAGAGCAGGAGAGTCGCCCAGCCCCTGCCTCGTCTTTTGGGATCTAAAAGTGTGTGGGTCTTCCAAGGACCCACACTTTGCAAACAGGCATGGCTTTGCATTGAGCCTCGTTCAGTTCCTGGCAATGGATGCCAAACAACAAAGGCTTTTCCCAGGGACCCACTCGGCCCCTCCCAGACTCTCCACAGATTGCAAAGTGCAACAACAAACAACAATAATACTAGTAATAATAATAAAAAATAATAACAAAAAAGTCTGGATAGTGGACGTGGCAGTGCCTGGAGACAGCAGAATAGACGAGAAAGAACTGGAGAAGATAACAAAATAGAAATACAAATAGAAATAGAAAGACCTACAAATAGAAATAGAAAGACTGTGGCAAAAGCAAGCAAGGGTAGTACCAATAGTCATAGGCGCTTTGGGTGCAATCCCAAAACAACTGGAGCACCACTTGAACACCATTGGCATTGACAAATTCGCTATTAGTCAATTGCAAAAGGCGGCCTTATTAGGAACTGCTTCCATCCTGCGACGATATCTGTAATACCATCAAACATCCACATCTGCCTATCCCAGGTCCTGGATAAGGACTCGATAGGTAGACAAAATGCCAAATCCAGTCTGAACATCTGGCTGACTGTGCGATGATCCATAATAACAACAGCAACAACAACAATAATAATATAATAATAATAATATAATATTGGAGCAAAGCCAAGATTCTGTTTGCTTTCCCAACTAAAATGAGGAGAGCGGCGTGTTTTTTTGTCACTTGTTCTCTAGCAGAACATTAGCCAAAGCTCTCCACGATTCCTTCTTAGTTTGTTTTGCAAAAGGGAAGAGGGGAAACTGCCTTTTGGAGACTTGGCAAGGAAAAAGACATCAGCGATGCTTGGAATTTGGTTGGAAATGGACACACACACAGAGAGAGAGCTTCCAGACTGGGTGGACACCCTTCCCTGTTGAATTGATCCAACCAGTGTTTCTCAAATTTGGCTGCTATATGATAGGTGGACTTTCATTCCCAGAATTCCCCAGTCAACATGGATGACTTCAACTCCCAGAATTCTCCAGCCAGCATGGGTGGCTTCAACTCCCTTCAACGTGGGTGGAGTTCACCTCCCAGAATTCCCTAGTCATCCCTTCCACACGGGTGGACTTCCTTCAATAGAAGTGGACTTCAACTCCCAGAATTCCCCAGCCAATATGGCTGGCTTCAACTTCCCTTCAACATGGGTAGACTTCACCTCCCAGAATTCCACAGTCATCATGAATGACTTCACCTCCCAGAATTCCCCAGCCAGCATGGGTGGACTTCAGTGCCCTTCAACCTGAGTGGACTCCACCTCCCAGAATTCCCCAATCATCCCTTCCAGTCGCATCAACATGGGTGGACTTCAATTCCCTTCAATATAGGTGGAGTTCAGCTCCCAGAATTCCACAGTCGGAATGAGCGAACTTCAGTTCCCTTCAATGTGAATGGATTTCAAGTCCCAGAATTGGCTGGGGGATTCTGGGACTTGAAGTTCTCCTATCTTCCAGTAGCCATGTTTGACAAACACACTGGTCCAATGTAAGCCTCCCAGTCCTTCTGTCTTTTCCAAAATCCAATTTTCAGGAGAATTCTTCCCTAACCTTTATAGAGATTTCTCTCTCTCTCTCCTCCACTGGCTTACTGTCAACCACCTTCCAAGAAACCTGCCCATGCCTCGTTCTTCTCGGCCATCCTTCAGCACCTGAACCTTTCCCAACAAATTTCAGGAAACAATTTCATTTCCTCTTCTCCCCGCCCCCTTACTACCACTCCCAACCCCAGGGCTCTTGGCTTCCTCCTCCGTTGTTCCTCCGGTTGTATCGACGGTGGTGGCAAACCTCCATTTTGAAGCCTGCACACACATTCTCTGCATCCTTGTGGTGCCTTCCTTGGAGGCGATCCCAGAGATGGGGTGGAGCATGGAACTCCGCTCCCTGAGCTGCGCCAGCATTTGAAAACCTTTTGGACGGAGCCAAAACAGGCTGTAGAAAGATAGACGATCTAAACTTTCCTTCCGCGGTGCCAGGAATTCCAGGTTGCGCCAACTCCAAGCCGAGACACATTCCGCGCGCCGAACGATCGAGGCGGTTTTAATTAAATTTGGGGAAGGCTCCTTACCTGAAGGAACGTTGCTTTCACACATGTGTGGAGAGGGTTGTGCAATGAATCTGAGATGTTCTCATGATGCAACCGGGCGCGTTTGTTTGTTTTTTTTGTGATGATGAAGCTGTGTCGTTTTGAACCTGCGTATCGAATTCTGTGCGCTGATTGTGAAGAATTTGCAGAGGTCTGCCACTTGAGCCGGTAGGAAATCCTCATCAAGAATCTTCTCCCCTCCCCAAAATCTAGGATGAAGTCCCCTTCAAATCATGTTTGACTTCATAAGACAGTGGAGCTGTCACCTCTCTGAAATGTTGCAAGTGAGTCCAGTTGTTGATGACCCTCCTAAAAAAGGCAACTCAATCAGAACAGAGCTGGAAGGGACCTTGGAGGTCTTCTAGTCCAACCCCCTGCTCAAGCAGGAGACCCTACGCCATTTCAGACAGGTGGCTGTCCAGTGTTTTCCTAAAAACCTCCAGTGATGAATCCCAAAGACGCTTTTTCACGAGGCAACTGGACTTTCTAGTTTTTCTTTGAAGATGTTTCGCTTCTCATCCAAGAAGCTTCTTCAGCTCTGACTGGATGGTGGGGAATGGAAGGTCCAACATAGTCAGAGCTGAAGAAGCTTCTTGGATGAGAAGCGAAACGTCTTCAAAGAAAAACGAGAAAGCCCAGTTGCCTCGTGAAAAAGCATCTTTGGGACAACCATGACCTGGATGATTGAGAATCTCCATAGACCTCTGTTTCTGGTGGCAAGCTGTTCCACTGGTTAATTGTCCTCACTGTTAGGAAGTTTCTCCTTAATTCCAGGTTGCTTCTCTCTTTGGTCAGTTTCCATCCATTGTTTCTTCTCGTGCCTCATATTCTAGTACCTAGTAGCAAATCTTGACTCTTGTTCATGTTGAGCGTGGTGCACAGATTTTACTACCACCCTGAGCTCAAAGTGGACACAAGTTGAGCTAGTCCTTAACAACTGTTCCATCTCTGTTGTTGTTAGCTGTTCTTGTTGTTAGTTGTGAAGTTGTGTCCAACCCATCGTGGCTCCATGGACAACGTTCCTCCAAGTCTTCCTGTCCTCTACCATCTTCTGGAGTCCATTTAAGCTCATGCCTACTGCTTTAGTGACTCCATCCAGCCACCTTGTTCTCCATCGTCCCCTTCTTCTCTTGCCCTCCATCTTTCCCAGAATTAGGCTCTTCTCCAGTGAGTCCTTCCTTCTCATTAGGTGGCCAAAGTACTTGAGTTTCAACTTCAGGATCTGGCCTTCTAAAGAGCAGTCGGGGTTGATCTCTTCTAGGACTGACCGGTTGGATCGCTTTGCAGTCCAGGGGACTCGCAGGAGTCTTCTCCAGCACCAGAGTTCAAAGGCCTCCATTCTTTGGTGCTCAGCCTTTCTTAGGGTCCAACTTTCACAGCCATACATTGCAACTGGGAAAACCATGGCCTTGACTATATGCACTTTTGTTGGCAGGGTGATGTCTCTGCTTTTTAGTATGCTGTCTAGATTTACCATAGATTTGCTTCCATCTTACAAGTCCCAAATATGTTTTTTTCCAAAAAGCAACTGGACTTTCTGGGTGTTTTCTTTGAAAAGTTTCACTTCTCATCCAAGAAGCTTCTTCAGAAGAAACTTCTTGGAAGAGAAGCGAAACGTTTTCAGAGAAAACACCCAGAAAGTCCAGTTGCTTTTTTGGGGGGTGGGTGGGTGAAAATGAACATATATGGGGACAACCATCTCCATAACATTCATTGCAAGTCACTTTTTTCAGCGCACTTCAGATGAATGATTGTGCGTCAAAGGCTATTTGTAACATCAAAGAGCCAGACAATTGAGAAGAGGAACTTGGAAATTGCATTTGCTATGCGTTCCATAAAGGGCTTCAGAAAATTTCTTTCCCTGCCTTTAAATTGAATTCCGCCTGTTCTGAAGCATCCGGGTGGACGGTCTCCAGATCAAGGCCACTTCAATGCAGCAAAAAGGAAAACCAACATTAACTCTGTCTGTCCTTACCAATTAAAAAAGAAGAAGAAGAAATAAGGGCCTCCCATCGGCAAGTCCTGCAGCCTTCCAATTAGGTTTTTATGTCGCTGGGTGTTTTTTTTTTTTTATAGCTGCAATCTCAGTGAAGTGAAATGCAGGTCAAGGATGGTAGGAGATTAATAGCAGCAGCCTGAAAATCCACTCCAGGATGTCGGGGAGATCAAGTTAATCACGAAAAGATCAGAAGACACCCCCCACCCACCCACCCACACCTCCTTAACCCCCCCCACCTTTCTCCAAACTGGGGCAGGTCTTTTCATTATCCTGGGAAGGTGTGTCTCTTGTGTGTGTGAATTCCCCACCCACTGAAGTCTGTGAAAAGGAACTTGAGGTCTGTGAAAAGGCACGTGGCTAAGACTACACCATTGTGACTTGAGGATGGGTTTTGATGTCTGTGGGTTGGAACCTGTCCACCTTTAGATAAGATAAGATAAGATAAGATAAGATAAGATAAGATAAGATAACCTTTACTGTCATTTTTTTACTGTGGGCACAAGGGCACATATCAAAAATGAAATTTAGTTGCCCGCTCTCAAAGTGAAACACATACATGACACACACCTAAATATACTATGTACAACATATGTATAAACCCACACCACTACATATACATGTTGTTGTTAGTTGCGAAGTCGTGTCCGACCCATCGCGACCCCATGGACAACGTTCCTCCAGGCCTTCCTGTCCTCTACCATCTTCTGGAATCCATTGAAGCTCACGCCTCCTGCTTCAGTGACTCCATCCAGCCACCTCCTTCTCCGTCGTCCCCTTCTTCTCTTGCCCTCCATCTTTCCCAGCATCAGGCTCTTCTCCAGTGAGTCCTTCCTTCTCATTAGGTGGCCAAAGTACTTGAGTTTCAACTTCAGGATCTGGCCTTCTAAAGAGCAGTCGGGGTTGATCTCCTCCAGGACTGACCGGTTGGATCGCCTTGCAGTCCAGGGGACTCATAGGAGTCTTCTCCAGCACCATAGTTCAATACATATACATATACATACCAAAATCATGGCATCCGGCACTCTCAATTCCTGGCAAATAGATGGGGAAGAAATGGAGGTAGTGACAGATTTTATCTTCCTGGGCTCCAAGATCACTGCAGATGGGGACTGCAGCCAAGAAATTAAAAGACGCTTGCTCCTGGGGAGGAAAGCTATGGCAAATCTAGACAGCATACTAAAAAGCAGAGACATCACCCTGCCAACAAAAGTGCGTCTAGTCAAGGCTGTGGTTTTCCCAGTTGCAATGTATGGCTATGAAAGTTGGACCGTAAGAAAGGCTGAGCGCCAAAGAATTGAGGCCTTTGAACTCTGCTGCTGGAGAAGACTCCTGCGAGTCCCCTGGACTGCAAGGCGATCCAACCGGTCAGTCCTGGAGGAGATCCCAGTGATCAAAATCCAGATGTTCTACAACTGATTCACATTTATGACGGTTATGCCGTGCCCCGGGCTCATGTGATCCCCTTTTGTGACCGTCTGACAAGCAAAGTCAATGGGGCAAGCCAAATTCACTTCACAACTGCATTATAGTTTTAACAATTGCAGCGATCCACTTAACCACTGTGGTAAGAAAGGTCATAAAACGGGACAAAAATCACTTAAGATGTGTCTCAATTAGCAACAGAAAGATTGCTTAATTGTGACGGTAAGTTGAGGACTACTGTAGTGTCAAAATAACAGACGGGCCTCAAAAAAAGGAAACGGATGGCAAAGACAAGCCCGTAATGGTAGTTTAAAGCAAATCTAAACCGCGTTTTGTTCTGGCCCTTTCCAAAGTGACTCTTTGGCACCAAATTGGGGAAGTAAACTCCTCTCACCCTGCTTGCAAAAATATATAAGACGCTTCTCTTCAAAATCCACAGCTGTAGCCTGTAACTCTTCAGAGTTAAATAATGCATTGTAACTCACCCGCTCGCGGCCATGAAATTTTTTTTTTTTAGGGCTCCTTGGGGACCCCGAGTGTTTGTGCGTTGCAAATGGAACCTGGCCATCGAAATGAACAGTGTGTCTTTCTGTTTTGATTCCAGTTGCTGTGAATAACAGCTCTGACACAGACAGCCTGCCTTCTCCGAGACTGGACGCCAAAAAGCCCCCGGAAAGTGAGTCCAAACCGAATGCTGAGGCCGAAGTAGAAACGACGGTCAACGTACAGAAACCCGCCATGTCCCCGGAAGCCAACGCCGTAGACTCCGGTGGTCACAGCCCGGAAGGGACTGACCCTGGTCCAGCTGGGAGCGAAAAGCCGCAGGAGGAACCGAACGTCGATACGATCAAAACGGAAGGGGGAGAAGAAAACTCGAAAGACCCAGAATCGGACGGGGCTGAGATAAAAATGGAGGAAGGGGCAGATGTCCCGGAAGAGAACAAGGCCGATGAGCAGAGATGCGAGACCAGTAACGGGGTGGGGGCCGAGACAGAGGATACTCCCAAGCCGGAGAAAAAGGAGTGCCCGAAAGTCAGCAAAAGCGGAAGCGCTGCCTCGGACAGTGATTCGAGCGCTACGTGTAGCGCGGATGAGATGGAAGAGCAGGACCCCACGGACAAAACCAAGTAAGTGGAAAAGACGGCGGGCGCGAGGAAGAATGTAGATCAGGGCTGAGGAATTCTGGGAGTTGAAGTCCACAAGTTGCCAAAGTTGAGGACCCCTGGTGTAGAGAACAGGCAGTCCTTGTTTTACAGCCAACAATTGAGCCCAACGTGTCTGTTGGCTAAACGGGACCGTTGCAAAATGAGTTTGGCGCCGTTTTACGACCTTGCCGCCATGCTTAAGCCAGTCCCTGTCGTTGCGTAGTTAACTCACACCGGGTTGGCGAGCGAATCTGCCTTTGCCGTTGACTTGGCCGGCTGCAAAAGGGGGGAATCGCGTGACCCAGGGGACACTGCGACCGTCGTAAATATGAACCGGTTGCCGAGCGTCTGTCTTTTGAATGCTGTGGGTGGCAAGTGTGAAAAACGGTCCTACGTGGCTTCAGTGCCACTGCAACTTTGAAAGATGATTCAATGAAAGATCAGTCGAATTAAATGTAAGGCAGCTCTCTGTACTTCCCATGAAAAGCTAACAGGGTTGGGCACCCCTAAACGTTTAAGCCGAAAGTTTGTTAGCTTTCTTTTTCCCGCACGGGATGAGGTGGGTCTTCTCTGTGGACAAACGATCTGATTTTCAGGAGCAGGACTTGTTTGGGGAAATCCTGGGGGGGAATCCCTGGGCAGCAGCCATCTTCCAGGGAAGATCTGCGAGCTTTTTCAACCAAGATTGTTCTGCTGGGGCAATTTAGTGGGTGGCAGTCTGGAAGGCTTGTGCCCTTCCCAAAGCTGGTTTTTCGCCGGAAGAACTCAAATTATGCGTGCATCCAGTTTAGCTGCTGCTGCTTCTTGTTCGGGGTGATTCAGGTTTCTGAATAAATTGGGGGGGGGAGCCTAGAAAGGAGAGGCGGGACGCGACAAATAGTTAAAAAATAGCGGTGAAGAGTTTCCTTCTTTTCCGACCATCCCGAGAGCATTGCTTGCAGATTCCATGAGTTCAGAAGGACAGGCAAGATTGTGGTCAGAAACTAGATCTAACCCTCCCCTCCTACCCCCAGGGGGGGCTTCTTCTGAATCAGGTTATAGATTTCTCGGGAACCGTGTCTAAGCTGGCTGAGCAAAAAACTCTGTGGCTTCAAAAAGGTTGATTTATCACCCTGGTCTTTTCTCGGGGAGAAATTTGCACGTGGCTAACGATCGGTGACGCCTCCTGACGGTAATTGAAAGGGTAGCTTTAGATCCTGTTTGGTATCGATGCCCACCGACGGGGTTAAAGGAGGTCAGGCGCCAGCAGACGGTCACTTCCCTGAGGCCGCCGGTCAGTTCTGGGGCGACTGGTCTGCCTGCCTCCCGTGGCTGAAGGCTGATTTAGTGCGGCGCTTCAGTCCATTTCCTTAAACGCCTCTTGAAAATCCATATTCTCTGGAAGAGATTTATCAAGGGATGACTGACCCCGGGCAGGAGAAAACAAGAGCATTGGGAGTACAAATTATTGCATTTGCTGGAAGCAAGCCAGATACTCCCCCCTCCCAACACACACACACACACACAAACATGTTGAGACTCTGGAAAGAGTGCAGGAAACAGCGACAAAGATGATTAGGAAGCTGGAGGCCAAAATAGACAAAGAACGGTTGCAGGAATTGTGTATGTCTAATCTAGCGAAAAAGACGGACTAGGGCTGACATGACAGCAGTCTTCCACTCTCTGAGTGGCTGCCGTGAGAAAGAGGGAGTCAAGCTATTCTCCAAAGCACCTGAAGGCAGGACAAGAAGCAACGGATGGAAACTAATCAAGGAGAGAAGCAACCTGGAATTAACGAGAAACTTCCTGACAGTGAGAACAATTAACCAGTGGAACAACCTGCCTCCAGAAGCGGTGAATGCTCCAACACTGGAAGTTTTTAAGAAGAGCCTGGACAGCCGTTTGTCTGAAATGATATAGGGTTCCTGCCTGAGCAGGGGTTGGACTAGATGACCTCCAAGATCCCTTCCAACTCTGTTATTCTGTTATCTCCCACGTGATAGCAGTCTTCCAATCTCTCAGGGGCTGCCCCAAAGAAGAGGGAGTCAAGCTATTCTCCAAGACGCCTGAAGGCAGGACAAGAAGCAACGGATGGAAACTAATCAAGGAGAGAAGCAACCTAGAACTAAGGAGAAACTTCCTGACAGTGAAAATAATTAATCAGTGGAACGGCTTGCCTTCAGAAATTGTGGGTGCTCCAACACTGGAGGTTTTTAAGAAGATGTTGGACAGTCATTTGTGTGAAATGGTACAGGGTCTCCTGCTTGAGTCGGGGGGGGGGAGGCTGGACTAGAAGACCTCCAAGGTCCCTTCCAGCTCTGCTATCTTGTTAAAATCCAAACGCACAGCCATCTGGTTAAACAGCTAAGGAGATTAACCGCTAGCTAAGCATCTGCTCAGTTTCTGACTCAAAACACGACGGCTTTAATTTAAGCGTGATGGCCAAATTGGGGAAGGCAGCAATTTAAAGGAAATACTGGAGAGATTTTCTAAAATGAATGAAAAGAAAATGCGAGAAGGGATTCGGAAGAGAGGCACCAAATGCATTTATATTTTACCTGAACGTTTGCAAGCATTTTGCAAACCACACAGACAGGCAAGGATATAAACTGACAGCAGGCTGCACTCTTTACTAGCACTGATGATGTTACCTAGTTGGGTAATGAAATGTCGGCAAGAAAACAAGCTCAGAGAGCATCAGGGGCCCCATAGTCTGTCCTTCCTCCCTCCCTCCCTCCCTCCCTCCTCTCCATAAATTCCACTTCCTTCTAGCACTGATGATGTTACCTAGCTGGGTAATGAAACGTCTGCAGAAAACCCACCAAGCTCAGAGAGCACCTGGGACCCCCATCTTCCTTCCTTCCTTCCTTCCTTCCTTCCTTCCTTCCTTCCTTCCTTCCTTCCTTCCTTCCTTCCTTCCTCCCTCCCTCCCTCCCTCCCTCCCTCCTCTCCATAAATTCCACTTCCTTTTAGCACTGATGATGTTACCTAGCTGGGTAATGAAATGTCTGCAAGAAAACCAGCAAGCTCAGAGAGCACCAAGGACTCCATAATCCTTCCTTCCTCCTCCCTCCCTCAATTCCACTCCCTTCTAGCACTGATGATGTTACCTAGCTGGGTAATGAAACGTCTGCAAGAAAACAAGCAAGCCCAGAGAGCACCCAGGACCCCTCAGTGTCCACCTTGACATCCCCTAATAAGAGGAAGATTTACCCCACCCTGCCTAGACAATCTAGGTCACCTGGTGAATGGTGTGCTGCTTTTATTTTCATTTTATTTAACAGAGCTATATATATATAGGCACTCCTTGACTTTCAAAAGTTCATTTAGTGACCTTTCGGAGTTACGACAGCACTAAAAAAAGTGTCTTAGGACCGTTGTTCACACTTTACCACTCTTGCAGCCTCCCCTGTGGTCACGTGATCAGACGCTTGGCAACCGACTCATATTTATGACGATTTGCAGGGTTCCGGGGTCCCGTGACTCCCCTCTGGCGATCTTGTTACAAGCAGTGGGGGAAGTCAGATTCACTTAACAACCGTTATACTAACTTAAGAACTGCAGAGATTCACTTAACGATTTAACAACTTGTGGCAAGGAAGGTCGTAAAACCCGCGTCACAAACGTCTCGCTTAGCGACAAAAATGTTGGACTCCGTTTTGGTTGTAAGCTGAAGACTGCCTGTAAAATCAACGACATGAACAACAGATCCCATCCGTCCAGGCCAACTTCCATTAACATCCTGGCCCCAATGCGCGCACCTGTGTGTGTGTGTGTGTATGCCACGGCATCACAACCTTCCAGCTGTTTTGTCGGTTCCTCTTGGCTACTTGCAAGCTGAATGGAAGTAAAAGGTCTCTAAAGATAATTATCAAAAATATGATCCCTGGGTATATCCATATTTAAAATCAAACAAATAAACGTGAGCACCAGGGAGTATTTAAAATTTTTTTAGTAAAATTTAGTAAAATTTAATACAATACCAATAAAATCACCATAAAAATTAATAACTAATAAAACGCCTAGCTTTCGTCAGTGATTTTATTGGTATTGTATTAAATTTTACTAAATTTTACTAAAAAATTTTTCTCCCGCGGAAAATTGGAAGTGTCTTGGCGACGTTTCGACGAAGTCCCATTCGTCATCTTCAGGCTGGTGTTTTCAGCTTCGTGCTTTTGAGCAGCAAACACCAACCTGAAGATGACGAATGGGACTTCGTCGAAACGTCGCCAAGACACTTCCAATTTTACGCGGGAGAAAACCCGAACAACCAAAGACCTACATACAAATACCCGCAAAAACCTCAGAAAACATACACACACACACACACACACACACACACACACACACACACAGAACAGCCACAGGAATGAAAAGTTCAAGCATGGGTCACGTTAAATATAAATGAATACGGAGTCATGCATTAACTGTTGTCAGTTTATGGCTGGGGAACAGCCAGTGATGTTCAGAGGGTAAAAAAAAAATAAGTTGGAGAATGTGAAGCAGAAATCTAATCCCGTTTTCCTGGTGGGCTAAAACCCTGGGAGATCACTGGGATGCTTCAATTTGTTCCTCTTTCAGCTGGTTACAGGACCCCGACTGTTCCAACGTGGTTCATGATCTTCTTAATCTCCAAAGCTTAAGAGTTGGTGCTTTTATCTTCTGACACCCACATCAAAGGAGATAAGTCAACCGAGGTCATCAGCCAGGTCTCATCAATCTTTCTTCTGGTTGGAACAGTCCCAGAGACCCCAAAGTCTTCTGATGGGTTCTCCGATGGTCCAGAAGACATTCCAATGTGGTTCATGATCTTCTCTTATAAATCTCCAAAGCTTAAGAGTTGGTGATTTTTATCTTCTGACACCCACATCAAAGAGATAATCCAACCCGAGGTCATCAGCCAGGTCCCATCAATCTTTGTTCCGGTGGGAACAGTCCCATAGACCCCAAAGTCTTCTGATGGGTTCTCCAATGGTCCAGAAGACATTCCATCATGATTCATGATCTTCTCTTATTAATCTCCAAAGCCTAAGAGTTGGTGATTTTTATCTTCTGACACCCGCATCAAGGAAATAAGCCAACACGAGATCATCAGCCAGTCCCATCAATTTTTGTTCTGGTGGGGACAGTCCCAAAGACCACAAAGGGGTCTCCAGTGGTCCACAAGATGGTTGGGATCCTCATCTTTTAGCCAAAAGTGAAACCAGGTAGAACCCTCAAGAGAGCTGTCTTAAGGACTTGAAGAGATCATCTCATGTTTGACTTTCAGCAAGATCAGAATCACAGGTGTGGTCCTCAAGATCATAATTGGGACCAGAATTTCCATGGCTAAGCCAGGGGGTTGTTAAGTGGGTCACACAGGATTTCACAGCTTTTTTCCCGTGGTGGTTCAGTCAGTCTCTGCAGTTGTCCAAGAGAATCAGGCTGGATTTCTGGGCCAAACAGTGCTGAGAAAGTGGTTCTCAAGCAGCGTTGTTGCGTCTCTCCGCAGGTTGCCGGCTGCCCGCTTAAGTCTCCTTGGTGCCCCCAACGATGCCCGTCTCACCTCCTCACCTCAGAAGCCGCTGGACCTGAAACAGCTGAAGCAGAGGGCAGCTGCCATCCCTCCCATTGTGAGTCTCCCTCTCCCCCTCCCTCCTTCCCTCCCTTCTTTTCCCCTTCCTTCCCTCTCTTCCTTCCTTTCCTTCTTCCCTCTCTCTTTCCTTTCTCCTCTTCTCTCTTTTTTCTTCCTTCCATTTCTCTCTCATCCTTCCTCCCACCCTCCCCTCTCCCTCCCTCCCCTCTCCTTCCTTCCTTCCTTCCTTCCTTCCTTCCTTCCTTCCTTCCTTCCTTCCTTCCTTCCTTCCCTCTCATCCTCCCTTTCCTTCTTGAATCTCTCTTTCCTTTCTTCTCTCTTTTTCTTCCTTCCATTTCTCTCTCATCCTCCCTCCCTTCCTTCCTTCCTTCCTTCTCTCTTTTTTCTTCCTTCCATTTCTCTCTCTTCCTCCCTCCCTCCCTCCCTTCCCTCCCACTCCTTCCTTCCTTCCTTCCTCCCTTCCTTCCTTCCTTCCTTCTCTCTTTTTTCTTCCTTCCATTTCTCTCTCATCCTTCCTCCCTTCCCTCCTTCCTCCCTTCCCTCCTTCCTCCCTCCCTTCCTTCCTTCCTTCCCTCCCTCCCTCCCCCTCAATCTATAAGGTCACCTACAGCTTTGAGTTTTGAAGAAACTAGCCCAACTGACTGACTCAAACTAGCACAAACCCAACCTGGGCGGTTGGGGTGCCCATTTCAAAGGACTTAAGCCAGGCTCTCCTTCCCCACAGATTTCCGAAGGCGCCCTGGAGGCAGCATTGCAGAGTGGGGCTCCGAAACCCTCGGGGCCTGCCCATACCTTGGGCCTCTACCAGCAGCAGATCGCCCTGGCCCAGGAGGGGGCCCAGGAGGAGGCCAAGCCTCCCCCCCCATCGGAGAAGGAGCCCCAGCTGTGCAGCAGCCCCGGCAGCAGCAGCAGCCCTCGCGAAGCTCCACATCGGAGCCCGGCTGAGGCAGACAAAGATGGTGAGAGCGCTTGGGGGTTGAAGGGGATGTTGCAGAGGGAGGGAAGGAGGGAGGAAGGGAGGGAGGAAGGAAGGAAGGAAGGAAGGAAGAAAGGAAGGAAGGGAGGGAGGGAGGAAGGAAGGAAGGAGAGGGAGGAAGGAAGGAAGGAAGGAAAGGAAGGAGAGGAAGGAAGGAAGGAAGGAAGGAAGGAAGGAAGGAGAGGGAGGAAGGAAGGAAAGGAAGGAGAGGGAGGAAGGAAGGAAAGGAAGGAGAGGGAGGAAGGAAGGAAGGAAGGAAGGAAGGAAGGAAGGAAGGAAGGAAGGAAGGAAGGAAGGAAAATTAGTGGAGGGAGAGAGGAAAGAAGTTAGAACAAAGAAGGGTGAAAAAGGAAGAAAGTAAAGAGATGGGGAGAAGGGAAAAGGAGAGGGAGGAAGGAAGGAAGGAAGGAAGGAAGGAAGGAAGGAAGGAACTCTTAGCTTATCAGGCAGTAAAAAGAGAGTATGAGATTTGTACTTTCAGACTTGGAAGATGGTTCGGGAACTGTACGCTGGTGTATGTTTCCTCCTCCTCCTCCCCCTCCTTCTCTTCTTCTTCCTCCTCCTCCTCCTCCTCCTCCTCCTCCTCATGCAACAAGGAGTGGGCAGTTCTGGGACAGTTGGCCTTGCTTCTCTTTGGGGCATGTAGCTCCTGCGCAAGCTGTGCACTTCCTATTGATTTAGCCACCCCGTTTCCACTTGGCCTTCGGAGCAGGGCTGCCTGGCCAAGGAAATTCATTTGGATGACAGATCGCATAAACCGACGTCTCCCTTGCTCCAGTTCCAGGGCTTTGATAAACGGCAGTGTTAACCTTCTTTCTGGGGATAAGTGTGAGAGCGTATCCAGAAGGGCTTTGAGTTATGGCTCTTTTTTTTAATGTGCGTGGGAAGGGAAGGGGGAGAGGAGAAGGGAAGGGGGAGAGGAGAACCAGAATGAAATCAACCACGGTTGAAGCTTCAGAGCAGGGCTTTCCCTGGTTGGGGCTGGAAGGACTTTCTTCCTCCAATGAGGCCCCCATTTCCATAGCTCTGCCTGGGCCTGGCCTTAACCATCTCTGCAGCAGACATGGAGGCTCTCTTGTTTTCTAGAGCAGGGCAGGGGAGGAATTATCCAGAAAAAAGGAGTCTCCGCTAGAGATTTTTTTCCTGGAGATGTCTGCCTCTACGCTCTGCGCTTTATCAACCTGTCTTCTCTCCTGCTGTCCTTGGGAAGCAGCAGCAGCAGAAAAGCCAAGTTCAGGCTGTAAATCATGAAGGCTAAAGGTGAACGCAGTTGAGGGTCCTCCCTCCCAAACACAAGGCAGCCTTCCCAGAACAGAAGGAGGTGCTCGGCCAGGCGCAGATGTATGTTTGGGGCTCCTTCTTCTCGCCCTCACTTTCTTGTGGGGTTCTTTCAGTTGGGATGTTTTGCGTCTCCACTGTGGTGTGGTGGTAAAGAAGGTGTGGACTGGAAGCGAGGGGACGGTGAGTTTCCAGAGCTGCCCTTGGGCACGAAGCCAGCTGGGTGAAGAGCCATCTCCTCTCTCTCAGCCCTCGGAAAGTAGTAATGGGAAGCTAGTTCTGGAAAGGTTGCCAAGAAGACTGCATGGATACGTCCATGGGATTCCCAGGAGTCAAGACTCCTTCAAAGATAGATCTGTCTGTCTCTCTGTCTCTCTGTCTGTCTCTTCTGTCTTCTGTCTCTGTCTCTCTCTGTCTCTCTCTGTCTCTCTCTCTCTCTATGTCTCTATCATCTATCTATCTATCTATCTATCTATCTATCTATCTATCTATCTATCTATCTATCTATCTATCTATCTATCTATCTATCTCAGGGTTCTTCAAACTTGGCCCTTTTATGATTTCAACTCCCAGAATTTCTCAGCCAGGCATGCTGGCTGAGGAATTCTGGGAGTTGAAGTCCACAAGTCATAAAAGGGCCAAGTCTGAAGAACCCTGATAGATCTATCTATCTATCTGTCTGTCTGTCTATCTATCTATCATCCATCTGTATCTATCTATCTATCTATCTATCTATCTATCTATCTATCTATCTATCTATCTATCTATCTATCATCCATCTGTATCTATCTATCTATCTATCTATCTATCTATCTATCTATCTATCTATCATCCATCTGTATCTATCTATCTATCTATCTATCTATCTATCTATCTATCTATCTATCTATCTATCTATCATCCATCTGTATCTATCTATCTATCTATCTATCTATCTATCTATCTATCTATCTATCTATCTATCATCCATCTGTATCTATCTATCTATCTATCTATCTATCTATCTATCTATCTATCTATCTATCTATCTATCTATCTATCTATCTATCATCCATCTGTATCTATCTATCTATCTATCTATCTATCTATCTATCTATCTATCTATCTATCTATCATCCATCTGTATCTATCTATCTATCTATCTATCTATCTATCTATCTATCTATCTATCTATCTATCTATCATCCATCTGTATCTATCTATCTATCTATCTATCTATCTATCTATCTATCTATCTATCTATCTATCTATCTATCATCCATCTGTATCTATCTATCTATCTATCTATCTATCTATCTATCTATCTATCATCCATCTGTATCTATCTATCTATCTATCTATCTATCTATCTATCTATCTATCTATCATCCATCTGTATCTATCTATCTATCTATCTATCTATCTATCTATCTATCTATCTATCTATCATCCCTTTCTATCATTACCTTTAATATCTATCATTTCTATCTATCTCCCTCCCTTCCCCCAATCATCTCTCTCTCTAGCTAGCTACGGTATCTATCTGTCTGTTCCATCCTATCCCATCCCATCTCATCCCATCCATTCATTCTTATATATCACCCCATCCATTCTTCCATCCCATGCATCTGTCTATTCTTCCATACATGCATCCATCCATACAGTATTAATTAACCTTGTGAACTCTAAAGCTTCTTCCTTCCATTATGTATTCAAGATGAACAGTGATTAATATTTATATGTTACTTATATATAAGGCTATAGGTCTATACATATATTGTATATAGTATGCTTAAATGTATGTTATGTAGGTGTACACTTTGAGAGCAAGGAACTAAATTTCATTTTTAATGTGTGCCATTGTGGCCACAGTAAAAAATGACAATAAAGGTTGTCTGTCTGTCTGTCTGTCTATCTTATCTGTCTGTCTGTCTATCTTATCTATCTATCTATCTA
Organism: Crotalus adamanteus; assembly: GCA_039797435.1. Taxonomy (NCBI): domain Eukaryota; kingdom Metazoa; phylum Chordata; class Lepidosauria; order Squamata; family Viperidae; genus Crotalus; species Crotalus adamanteus. The sequence goes on along the minus strand of CM077933.1, from coordinate 4,505,655 downwards.
TCTATCTATCTATCTATCTATCTATCTATCTATCTATCTATCTTTGTCTGTCTATCTATCTATCTATCTATCTATCTATCTATCTTGTCTATCTATCTATCTTATCTGTCTGTCTGTCTGTCTGTCTATCTATCTATCTATCTATCTATCTATCTATCTATCTATCTATCTATCTATCTATCTATCTATCTATCCTTCCATTCTTCTTTTCCATCCCATCCCGCCCATATCCATCCATCCATCCATCCTTCAATCCCATCTTATCTCCATCCATCCATCCATTGAAAAATGCAAGTTTCCTAATTTAGCCATTCTCTCCCCTGGTAGAAAAACCAGTGCTTTTCACCCCCCTTCCAGATGGACAGAAGCAAGGTGGAGAATCTGCCACTACAACCTGTTGGCCACCGGTCCTTCCTTACCAAGGCTCATCAAGGGACATTATCCGAACCTCTCCACACGCGGAGTCTCACACATTTCAGTATAACCCCTCTGGTGAGTCCAGCCCTCGGCGCTTAGGATGTTGGTCTGACTGTCCAGTGTGGGCAATGCCCAATGGATTGTAATTTGGAGACTGGGTTGAAGCGTTGCCCAATTCCAGATCCAGGACAGAAGCGGAAAACAGCAGAATTAGGACTGTAAAAGCAATCCCATGAGAGTCGTTAGTTTTTTGGCCCAGGGCGACACAAGGTTTACAGACAGTCATGAGTTATTGTGTGAGTTCCAAATCCAAGTTTCTCACCATGAAGTAGGCAGATCTTTCTTAGAAGAACCAAGTTCAAATATGACTCACGTTGTTTTAAGCTCTCAATCTCTCCCTCTTTCTCTCTACAGCAGCTCATCCTGTCTCCTTGAACGCTCATGAAAGTTCTCGCGCTGGCCCGCCAAGGTTGTCAGCCATCTCCAATCCTCCTCCTCTGATCTCTAACAAGCATCCCTCTGTTCTTGAAAGAACACCTGGCTGTATCTCCCAGGTAAATGCATAAGCCAACCTTCTGAGACCGTCCCGCGGCCAGTAGATCAAGAGGAACGAGGAAGCATGCTCAAGAGTGTGGTTGCCACCATACTTTGGTTGTTGGCGTCCCCCCCATAACTAATGCTCTTTGATGGATCTTTCAGGGGATACCTCTACAGCTCCATGGTCCATTCAGTCCAGAGCATGCAAAAGTCTCCATCGGTTCCATCACTGTGCCTCTGACGATGGATCCCAAGACGTTGGGTAAGCTGATATTCATTCTGGCCTGGTTCTCAGAGTCACCGCTGGCCAAAGAAGGGGAGGACCCAGTTGGACCAGTAGCCATGCTGAAAACCAGTCGATCATCCGAGCAATTTCGTCTGCTCCTGGTACAGTAAAGTAAAGGTGGTAATGTTCTTGTTTTCCAGTGTCATTTTCTGCAGTGAAACAAGAGCAGCTTTCTCCTAGATGCCAAGCTGGTCAAGCTGAAACCTTGGTTGTGCAGACTTCACAGGAAAGCTCAGTTCTTCGAGGTAAGAAGGTTCTCTTCTGACATAATCTCTAGCTAAGCTCTGTAGAGATATCTTTGAAGGCATAGTCTAGAACAGTGGTTCTCAACCTTTTTAATGCTGCGACCCCCCAACCAGTTGTAAGTCGAGGATACCCAACCGGTTGTAAGTTGAGGACTTTCCCTGCCCGGGAGCGCCGCGCATGCGTGGTGCCGCCCCCTGCACCGGCCGAGGCGTAGCTGGCAAGCGGCAGAGACGGCGCAGGCCGACCACCGGCTGGGCCACCAGCTGGCCCAGCCCAAGGGAGGTAAGGCACCCGCCGGGCCCCACGCGCACCAGCAACCCTCCCTGCGCCCGCCGGCCTCCCACCTCCCACCCCCGGCCCTCGTTTACTTACATTTTTAGTAGTTGCTCAGCAGGGAGGGGTAGAAACTTCCAGACAGCTCGCCTTCGCTGCAGACAACTTGCAGCACCGTTTGCAGAATGGGACTTTTGGCGGGCTCAGCAGGGCAGAGACAGCCTGGACAATTCCTATTGGCTTTTGAAAGCCAATAGAATTAGACTCTATTCAAGAGAGTCTATTCTATTGGCTTTCAAAAGCCAATAGAATAAAAGGGAGTAGCACAGCTAAGGAAAAGGGGAAAAAATGGCGGACTGCCATTTGGCGACCCCCATGAGATGGTCGTTCGACCACAAATGAGGTCCCGACCCACAGGCTGAGAACCGCTGGTCTAGAACTTCTGGGGTACACCAGTCGCCTTCTGCACTCTTTAGCCTCTTCAAACCAAAAAGACTTGTGAAGGTTGGGTGTACTTTGTGTTTATAAGCCTCACTGGACCTCCCAAAACTTCACAGGCAAGAACCTTTAGTGATGGAACTCATAATTGACATAAGTCTCTGCTTTTAGGAAGGTCGCAGGTGATGGGAGAGTCCTTTTGTCTAAGTCAGGGGTCTTCAAACTTGGCCCTTTTATGATTTGTGGACTTCAACTCCCAGAATTCCTCAGCCAGCGTGCCTGGCTGAAGAATTCTGGATGTTGCAGTCCATAAGTCATAAAAGGGCCAAGTTTGAAGGTCCCTCGTCTAAGTCATTGGAAGAAGCTCCCCAACCTGGAGAATCAGTGCTGGGCTCATTGTCCCATAAACCTGTTTGAGGCTTCCTTTACTGTCCCAAATGTCCTGGAATAAGCAGGTTGTTGACAGCCACCAAATGATTTTTGAAACTATCACCTCTTCTTGTTTGTTGTATCCTGCAGGTACCTCCTTGCCAGGAGTGAGCATCATTAAAGGGATTCCCAGCACAAGGCCACCCTCTGAGTCTACTATCACATATCGGGGTTCCATCACACATGTAAGTCATCTCTTGGGGGGCTTTTCTATCAGCGCACCAGAAGTGGATTAGAAGTGTCTTGGTGATGAGAAGAACCTATTGTGGAGAATGTTCTGAAAGGTGTTGCCAAAGATTGATGAGAGCACAAAAAAATGAAGAAGACTTAGGATGGTTATTACCTGCTAAAGACCTTTGGATGGTCTTGAAGCCAACCATATTGTTCTAGATGATGAACAAGACCTGGGATGGTTATTACCTGTTAAAGACCTTTGGCTAGTCTTGAAGCCAACCATAGTGTTCTAGATGAGGGATGTCAAACTCGCAAAGTCACATGATGTATCACGACGTATTATGATTTTTTTTGCCATTGCCGGCAATGGGGGTGAGCGCGGCTTTGCTATGATGCATCTGGCCCATGGCCCGACAGTTTGACACCCCTGTTCTAGATGATGAACAAGATCTGGGATGGCTGTTACCTGTTAAAGACCTTTGGCTGGTCTTGAAGCCAACCATATTGTGCTAGATGATGAACAAGACCTCGGTTGGCTAATACATGCTAAAGACCTCTGGCTGGTCTTGAAGCCAACCATATTATCCTAGATGATGAACAAGACCAGGGTTGGCTATTACATGCTAAAGACCTCTGGCTGGTCTTGAAGCCAACCATATTGTCCTAGATGATGAACAAGACCAGGGTTGGCCATTACGTGCTAAAGATCTCTGGCTGGTCTTGAAGCCAACCATGTTATCCTAGATGATGAAGAAGACCAAGGTTGGCTAATACGTGCTAAAGACCTCTGGCTGGTCTTGAAGCCAACCATATTGTCCTAGATGATGAACAATATCTGGGATGGTTATAACCTGTTAAAGACTTTTGGCTGCTCTTGAAGCCAACCATGTTATCCTAGATGATGAAGAAGACCAAGGTTGGCTAATATTTGCTACAGACCTCTGGCTGGTCTTGAAGCCAACCATGTTATCCTAGATGATGAACAAGACTAGGGTTGGCTAATACATGCTAAAGACCTCTGGCTGGTCTTGAAGCCAACCATATTGACAAGGAATGGCCCAAGAGGAACTCAACCAAGGTTCAGAATGTGGTCTTCAATGGGTAGAAAAGACTAGTCGTAGCTCTTACCTTAAGGAACACGAACTGTGCTTTGAGATCCCTAGAGCTCTTTCCAGACACTTTTCCTTGCTGTGCACATCCCTAGACAACGCATGCGTCTGGGAACACACACAAACACAGCTTGCAAAGAATTCATGGTTCCCATCCATCAGCTCTAGAGACAGAAGGCTTGCCAACTGGGTGATGGCTTTGTACTCTCCAATTATTGCTTTCTCTGGAAAGGGAGCAGAGAGAATTCTTTCTTTTTTTTCTTTGGGGTTTTTGTTTTTTTTCTCCTCCTCCTCCTCCCTGGCTGACAGTCAGATCTTTAAAGATTAGTTCGCTGGAGTTCTCAGCTCATTTCCTTGGAAAAATAAACCTCAGTTCAACTGCCATGAGACGCTTTTGAAGGCTGGTAACCTTGCATTGCTGAAATCCAGTCCTCTTCGTTAGGGTAGTTTGTGATTCCATTTAAACAGCTAGCTTGTGGAGGGAGGGAAATTACAATGTTTTCAGCTCAAGGGATGGCAGTCAAAAATTCTTTGCTACCACGGAAATATTAACATTTGCCGGTTCTTGAAGATGTTTATCCTCGCGTCGCCTCTTGCTGTGTTTCAAATGTTTGAGTTGGAAATGTTATTTCCTTGTTTTTAAGATCTGGTTTCCCATGCAATTGTTTTCTAATTAGAGCTCTTAATGACTTTGTTATCGTTGTTTTGTTCGATTGGCGTGCACTTGTCCAGCATCGCACCCTGAGACAGGCGACCGTATAAATTGAATTAATAAATAAATCGCCAAAGACTGAAGAATTAAACTAGCAGAAGGGGCAGGATTCTGCAAGGGTACTCTGCTATCCCTGGGAAAAAAAAAATGCGGTGAGGAGGATCCAGTAAGTGTCATCCCAGAATCTTTAATTCAGTGGTTCTCAACCTGTGGGTCGGGACCCCATTTGGGGTCGAATGACCATTTCACGGGGATCGCCAAACAACGCAGTCCGCCATTTTTTCCCCCCTTTCCTTAGCTGTGCTACTCCCTTTTATTCTATTGGCTTTTGAGAGCCAATAGAGTAGACTCTCTTGAATAGAGTCTAATTCTATTGGCTTTCAAAAGCCAATAGGAATTGTCCAGGCTGTCTCTGCCCTGCTGAGCCCGCCAAAAGTCCCAGTCTGCAAACGGTGCTGCACCAGTTGAGTAGTCCTCGACTTACAACCGGTTGGGGGTCGCGGCATTAAAAAGGTTGAGAACCACTGCTTTAATTAATGCTGATGAGCATCGCTTTCCGGTTTCAGTAGCATCAGATAGGCGTAGGGCTGGTTTCCTGTCTTACCATGCAGAATAATAAGATAATTCAGAAATTATCTGGAGCTTCTTTAGACATCCCTGCAAAATAGCAGGCTATCTGTCAGCATCCAAAATAATCCAGTCGGAGGCCTTTTTTAAAAAAATTAACCCTTCCCTCTCGGGGATTTTATCTGCCTTCTGGCGGGTTTGTGTCAGGATGCCAAATCCATCTTTTGCCTTCAGTCACATCATTCGCGTGGCCGTGCAAATTCTCCGTGGCATTGGTGATACCGCAGACACAAATTGCAGCGGGTTCTTGATTTAACACCTACAATTTTGGTTGCTCAAGTCAGGGCTTTTCAATCTTTTCAACCACTGTACCACTTTTGGGATATGGCAACATCCAAGTACCACCAAGCTGGAAGGAAGAAGGCTGTGTTCTAGTCCAGGGCTTTTCAACTTTTTCATCCATTGTACCACTTTTAGGATATGGCAACATCTGAGTACCACCAGTCGCCTAGCAAGGGGCCAAAAACTTGATGACCAAAAAAAAAAAAAAAAAAGAAAGAAAAAAGTGATGAAGTACAGGTAGTCCTCGACTTACAATAGTTCGCTTAGTGACAGTTTGAAGTTACAATGGCACTAAAAAAAGTGCCCCCCAAGCCACAGCCGAGCAAGACGCCTGCCTGCCCACCCGATGGAGCTCTTCCTCCTGTCTGAGGTTTTCATTGTTGTGAGCATTTCTGTTGAGGATTGGCAGCGGGGGTGGGGTGGGGGCTGTTTGGTTTTTATTCTCCCCCCCCCCATCTGCTGGGTGGTTGCAGCAGGGTTTGGTCACTTCACATGACCCTGGGACACGGTGACTGTCATAAATATGAATCAGTTGCCAATTATCTGAATGTAAATCACAAGACCCTGGAGATGCTGCAACATTCCAGCTTATTGGCAGTTCTTGTGGGCTCAGCAGAAGCGCCAGGATCAGTGCCGAGCTGCAGCTGGAGCCTGGCGTTGATCCTGGCGCTTCCACTGAGCCCTGACAGCCCTGCAGCTGCAGCCGTCTCTCGCTCAGGCTTGTGCGGTGCTGCCACCGGTTCAGCTCATTCCTCTCCCCTGCTACCACTTTTCTAGGATGGTCGTGTACCACCTGCCAGGTGCCAATGTACCACAGGTGGTACCCGTACCACTGGTTGAAAAGCCCTGGCTTAAGTAAGCCGGTGCTTAAGTGGGTGGCGGCCAATTTGACCACCTTTTTTGCCACGCTAAGCAAATCACAGTGGTTCTTAAGTGGTCGTTAAATGGATCCAGCTCCCCCCCATTGACTTTGCTTGACGGAAGCTGGCTGGGAAGGTCGCAAATGGCGATTGTGTGCAACCATTGTAAACACTTGAAATTGAAATTTGATCGTGGGAATGGGGGTGGGGGAATGCTGTGACGGTTGTAAGTGTGAGGACCACTCACAAGTTACTGTTTTCAGCGCCGTTGTAACTTTGAACAGCCGCCGAGCAAAGGATTGCAAGTTGAGGATTACCTATACGTCATTTGTGTTGGTTTCCTTCCTGGCCAAAATCAAGACCCATAATTTAGCATGGGCCTTGGGAAGGGTCTATGACAGGGGTAGGCAACCTCGGCTCTTTTATGACTCATGGACTTCAACTCCCAGAATTCCTGGGTCAGCAAAGCTGAAAAGAAGAAACAGGGGAGACATGATAGCAGTGTTCCAGTATCTGAGGGGCTGCCACAAGGCAGAGGGGGTCAGGTTGTTCGCCAGAGCACCAGAGGGAAGGACGAGAAACAATGGTTGGAAGCTGATCAAGGAGAGAAGCAACCTGGAATTAAGGAGAAACTTCCTGACAGTGAGGACAATCAACCAGTGGAACAGTTTTGCCTCCAGAAATCGTGGGTGCTCCATCACTGGAGATTTTTAAGAAGAGACTAGACCAGTCTTTCTCAACCTTGACAATTTTAAGGCATGTGGACTTCAACTCCCAGAACTCCACAGCCAGCAATGGACTAGACAGTCACTTGTCTGAGATGGTACAGGTTCTCCTACTTGAGCAGTGGGCTGGACCAGAAGACCTCCAAGGTCCCTTCCAGCTGTATTCTATTCTATTCCCTCCCTTGGGCTGGTTCATTGTTGTTGTTAGTTGCGAAGTCATGTCCGACCCATCGCGACCCCATGGACAGCGTTCCTCCAGGCCTTCCTGTCCTCCACCATCTTCTGCAGCCCCTTTAAGCTCACGCCTCCTGCTTTAGTGACTCCATCCAGCCACCTCATTCTCTGTCGTCCCATTCTTCTCTTGCCCTTCATCTTTCCCAGCATCAGGCTCTTCTCCACTGAGTCCTTCCTTCTCCTTAGGTGGCCAAAGTATTTGAGTTTCCACTTCAGGATCTGGCTTTCTAAAGAGCAGTCCAAGGGACTCACAGGAGTCTTCTCCAGCACCATAGTTCAAAGGCCTCAAGTCGTGTCCGACCCCTCGCGACCCCATGGACAACGTTCCTCCAGGCCTTCCTGTCTTCTACCATCTTCTGGAGCCCATTTAAGCTCACATGGTTCGTTAGAGGAAAGCTTTTATTTGCAGGCTTTGGGGGAGTATGGACTTGCCTGAAACCTATGCATGTGATAGTGCCACCCATGGTGATCTAGCTGGGTTGGTTGATGGTAATTACCAACGGTCTCATTTGCAAAGCCTTAAGGCCGTTCATGATCTGTTGTGTTGCAGCAGTACCTGTTTGCAAATCCGGGCTGCAGAAGACAGATGTTCCAGAGGTTCCTTCCCTAAAGCCATCTGATTATGTTCTCTTTCCAGTTCTCCTGTGAGCATGTGTGCCGAAGCTGATCCCGGGCCAGCTCTGTGTTTTGTGTCTTAACGCCAAGCCCTTGAATTCAGGCGTTGAGATGGAGACGTCTGGAAGTGCCATATTTGTAATGCGGTGTCTCTGGTTTATGTTGCGGGAAGACTCAGAGCTGGTCTGTTGGATCCCAAGATTCTGGAATTTTAATTGCTCTTTGAATTTGTGTGGGACATCCTCGTTTTAGTGACCACAGTTGAGACTGGTAACTCAGTCATTAAGTGAAGCAATTGCTAAAGAAAACCACAACCGTGATTACGATCTTGCTTCCGCTTTCCTTCTCTTTACGGACCTGGAAACGTTGTAAATGCAACGATTGATTGCAGAGTTACTTTATTAATGTTGCAACTGTGAGTGGTTGCTAAGGGAGGCCGCCATTAAATGAGGACAGCCTGGTCTTAATCTCGGGCTGGATTGGGTTCTGTCCACCGTCTCTGGACCTCTGTTGCTTCTAAGAACATCCAACCAATTACTTTACTAACACCCCAGATCTATGCCCTAGTACAGTGTTTCTCAATCTTGGCAATTTTAAGGCATGTGGACTTCAACTCCCAGAATTCCACAGCCAGCATTGTTGGCTGTGGAATTCTGGGAGTTGAAGTCCACATGCCTTAAAATTGTCAAGGTTGAGAAACACTGCCCTAGTAGTTCAGTCACTGCCCTTAAGAGATTTATAGTAGGATGTGGTGATTAAATTTCTCCACCTTGGCTGCTACAGAACATGTGCGGACATGGTGAAGACACAGGCATAATCTCCACCTACTCTGAACGTATTTAAATTCTAGAGTGATATTTGATGGCATGGTTCACCTAGGGCAGTGCTTCTCAATCTTCACCATGGATCTCTTTAAATACCTTTTGTGGCCACAGACCAATCAGAATAGAGCTGGAAGGGACTTTGGAGGTCTTCTAGTCCAGCCCCCCTGCTCAAGCAGGAGACCCTATACCAGGGGTAGGCAACCTTGGCTCTTTTATGACTCGTGGACTTCAACTCCCAGAATTCCTGAGCCAGCCATGCTGAAGGGAAAGGAGAGGTTTCCAAGCTGAGCCATGCTGGCTCAGGAATTCTGGGAGTTGAAGTCCACAAGTCACAAAGGGGCCAAAGTTTCCCTCATGCTGGCTCAGGAATTCTGGGAGTTGAAGTCCACGAGTCATGAAGGGGCCATAATTCCCCCATGCTGGCTCAGGAATTCTGGGAGTTGAAGTCCACGAGTCATGAGGTGGCCAAAGTTTCCCTCATGCTGGTTCAGGAATTCTGGGAGTTGAAGTCCATGAGTCATGAAGGGGCCAAGGTTGCCTACCCCTGACCTAGGGCCTCTCAGTCTTCACCATGGACCTCTTTAAATACCTTTTGTGGCCACAGACCAATCAATCAATTAGAATAGAGCTGGAAGGGACCTTGGAGGTCTTCTAGTCCAGCCCCCTGCTCAAGCAGGAGACCCTATATGACTTCAAACAAGTGGCTGTCCAGTCTCTTCTTAAAAACCTTCAGTGATGAAGCACCCATCAAGACCTAACTCAAGATTTAAAGCACTAGATTGCATCAAATATTTGCAGACCCCTTGTGATAACCTCACAGACCACAGGTTGAGAGCCACTGACCTAGGGCAGAAGGCCCCAACCTTTTGGGCACCAGGGACCGGTTCCGTGGAGAGAGGTTTTTCCGTGGACCGGAGAGTGCGTGGTTTTGTGTGCTGCCTGCATCCTGCGGATGGGGCTTTGCTTGTCTGTGGGTCCCAATTGCTGGCATGCCACGGCCCGGTACCGGTCCACGGACCGGGGATTGGGGGGCCCTGACCTAGGGCATCAATTGCCAGAAGTCAACCAATGAGAGCTTTCATCCTAAATAGGTGCTAGGATTGCAAAAAGCAACATCTTTTTCAGTATTCCTGAGCGTGAGTCAGCCACAAGACAGGTTAGGTAGTGGGCTGAGCACGCTTGTGAACGTTTAGACGCAGGCTCTCTTATCTTTAAGCATATTACTCCTTATCTCTGGCGGCGGCGCCACCAACCAGCTTGTCATGTGTTTGTCAAGTCTGGTCCTGCAGATGGATGCAGCCCAAAGCTTAGGGGCCCCACCCAGTCATTTGGGGAAAGTGAAATGTTGCTCGGTGGCAAGGTGTGTGCTTGGCGTGCAAAAGAATCCAGATCTGATCCCCTGCAAAACAGAGTATCATTTATCCCCCTCTGATTCTTAGCGAATGAATTTTGGCACCCAAGGTTGGCTAAGGGTTTGGGTATGGCAGAGATCTTAAGACAGAAGTCCTTTCTGTGACTAGATGTTCATTGAGCTTTCAAGAAGTAGACTCAAGCTGATCCTTCAAACAACGGAGAACCTGTTTTAAAGCAGAGAAATTTCCAGGTGTCATCCCACAAGGGCTAAAGGAAAGGAAAACAATCTTGTTCTAGCTCAGTGGTTCTCCACCTGTGGGTCGGGACCCCATTTGGGGTCGAACGACCATTTCACAGGGGTTGCCAAACAATGCAGTCCGCCATTTTCCCCCCCTTTTCCTTAGCTGTGCTACTCCCTTTTCTTCTATTGGCTTTTGAAAGCCAACAGAATAGACTCTCTTGAATAGAGTCTAATTCTATTGGCTTTCCAAAGCCAATAGGAATTGTCCAGGCTGTCTCTGCCCTGCTGAGCCCTCCAAAAGTCCCATTCTGCAAACGGTGCTGTACCAGTTGAGTAGTCCTCGACTTACGACCGGTTGGGGGTCGCGGCATTAAAAAGGTTGAGAACCACTGTTCTAGCTGGAACGTTTATAGAGAGGAATAAACGGCGATGCCGGAAGAGAACTGAGGGCGTTGAAAGGGAGATGCAGGATGTGTTTGGACACGTGTGTGAATACACCTGCCTTCATTTCAGCTTCACCCTCTTACTTCACAGGTTTCCCCTCTCTGGGTCCTTGCCTAGCTCCTAGTTCTGCAGAATCCGATACTGTCATTGTCTGCTCTTCCTGTGACCTCCTAACGTTAAAACAAAACATAACGTCCACCCCAAAACTGATCTCACCATCCTGGTGGTTCTGATCAGTCGACTGTAGTCTTCTGACAGGAAGCAGAGTTCCCAGCTGATATTTGCTCAAGATTGCACTCCTTTGTTGGGGTCTGTTTCTTGCAGTACAGTGCTGGTCTGCCTGGGCAATTCTGCTTTGCTTCTTTTCTGCCTTAATTGCTCGTGACTCGGTTCAATAATGCTCTTGGTCTCTTTCCAAGGGCACCCCAGCTGAAGTGCTGTACAAAGGAACCATCACCAAGGTAATTGGAGAAGACAGCCCCAGCAGAGCGGAGAAAGGAAGAGACGAGGCTTTGCCCAAGGGACACGTCATTTACGAGGGGAAGAAAGGACATATCCTGACTTACGATGGTGAGTTGAAGCTTACTTAGACGGGAATCCCGCTGCTTGGTGCCCCGTGGGTAGGGAAGCCTCCCCAGGGATTATTCAATGGGTCCATGTCTCGGATGAAAGGCAGTGCAAGGTTTCAGCCGTGATGGGGAACTCCTTCAGATGTTTGAGGCAGCCATTAGTTGAGAGCATTTCTCAGCTCCTAGCAACTCACCCCTATCTTCCAGCACACCCTAAATCAGGGGTGTCAGGCTCAATTTCATTGAGGGCTGCATCAGCATTGCGGTTGCCCTGGGGGTGTGTGTGTGTGTGGCCAGGGTGGGTGTGGCCTACTGGGTGGGCATGGCCAGCTCTACATCGTTCGTGTCAAGGGTGCCTGTGGGGGCCTGGGCAGGAGTGGGACAGATCTGAGGGTCTCTGGCAGAAGGGGGTGGGACCGGACAAGGGCCAAGGCATGGTCCACTGGAGGAGCCCCACTGTTCCTCTCAGGCCATTGGGCGGGGGGGGGGGCTTATGGAGCTAAGACTGAATGCATTTCATTATAGATGGCCACCACAAAATTGTACATTGGCTCCCGGCCGGCCTGGGCCAGGGCCAAGGCAGCGGGGGCTGTTCCCTCACTGTTTCCAGGATGGCTTCGCGGGCCCCATGAAACCACTTCGCGAGCCGCATCCGGCCCCCGGGCCTTGTGTTTGACATGTCTGCCCTAAAGGTTGAAGTGAGGAGCATCTGCACCTAGGTTTACATTCACCATGGTTGTCAGGTATCTTAGTCAGTTGGAGTCAGTAAACCACCAGAAAGCATTTTCGCTTGGACAGTGCCATGCGTTTCCATCGGCCGTCCTGTACGGCAAGTATAAAAAGACACCATTGGCTGAAAGACTCCGCTGCTGTGTCTTGGGAGAGGTGGAGACCATTGGACACCTACTCCTTCAACGTTCCTTCTACAGAGCCATCTGGAAAAACCATATCCTCCCATAATTGACAGGTATCCTGGCCGTTTGGAAAGTATTTATCTCCAGTGGCTGCTTAAGGACGAGCAGATGGTGATCACGGCACAGGTGGCTAGATTCTGTGCAGCAGCACTTGGGATTCGCCAGAAACACAAATAAACATTTTAGATCTTTTTAATAAGCTTTTATAATCGATTTTATTACGTGTTTTTAGCCAGCATTAGACTATAGTCAGTGTATTTTTTATTGTCAGGTCAGTACGATTCAGTTTTTCTGAAGCTAGCTAGTTTTTTATACTGTCTGCAAAACTAGGCAGACCTTGGTCACCCATTCACCGTGGTTTAATTTTGCATCGGTCTCGTTCGAATGTCTTAGGATGTGGTTCGTGGAGTCCTTGGTGCTCTCTGAGCTCAGTGGTGTCATAACCACTAGGTAACCTCAACGACACAAGACAAATAATGTCCCCTAGTTGGGAACCAGGTAGTCCTCGACGTACGAGCAGAACCGAGCCCCAAATTTCTTTTGCTAAGCGAGACAGGGACGCAGTGAATTTTGCCCCGTGTTATGACCTTTCTTGCAATAGTTATTAAGTGAATCACGGCAATTGTTACCTTAGTAACACGGTTGTTAAGTGAATCTGGCTTCCCCGTTGACATTGTTTGTCTGAAGGGCGCAAAAGGGGATCACGTGACCCCGGGGCACAGCAAAAGTCATAAATAGGAGTCTGATGCCGAGCATCTCAATTTTGATCACGTGACCACGGGGATGCTGCAACGGTCTTAAATGTGAAAAACGGTGGTAAAGTCACCTTTTTCAGTGCTGTTGTAAATTTGGACGGTCCCTAAGCGAATGATTGTAAACCGTAAGTGGTCGCAAGCCAGCAACCAAGCTCGGAGGTTGCTGGACTGCACAGTTCAACCCTGAGCAACAAATGCTTGCTTCTATTAGAAAATAAATAAGTCAACCCCCAGCCATGGTTCTTCACACTTTTTGAAAACAGAACATGGTTTAATCCAGGCTTTTTCAATCTGGGCTGATCTCGCAAAGGAAATTAAGATATTCCCCTGGTGTTCAGCTTAGTAGGAAGCTTGACCCACAGAGTAATATTTTTCCCTCTAGATCTGTGGCCTTCCGCTGTGAACTGGATGTCTACACTGCTAGTCCACCAAGGAAAGCTGGTTTACATGCTAGGACAATCAGAGTTTAAGGTCACCGTGCACGTCCTTTCTGCCCCCGGGGCACACCAGGATTAGCTGCAGAGTCTGCGGAGTTCATTTTGTGTCTTTCTGTTAGCCCAGACTGCGTCATTCGGCAGAAAGCCGAGGGGGGTGAGCAAGTGCTAGATCTCAATCTGCGATGCCCCAAGATGCTCCTTCACGCTCTTGCAAATCATGAGTCCTGTGGGTTGAGCGTCCCTCTGCAAGGACATTCTCCCTCCAAATTAGCATTTGTTCCATCCGTTGCATCTTTATCTTCACCGCAGGCCCGTAGCCAGGCCATTGGGAAGCCCGTCCCATAACGGCTGTTTTTCAGACAAAAGGATAGCTTTTAGATGTAAGCTGAGCTAGATGAGAAGATTGTGGAAGAGGTTTCTGACCGTGAAGGGGTTTGGGGTTTTCTTTTAATTGCATCTCCTTAGTCAGTGTTTCTCAACCTTGACCATTTTAAGGCATGTGGACTTCAACTCCCAGAATTCCATAGCCAGCATTGCATTGCTGGCTGCGGAATTCTGGGAGTTGAAGTCCACATGCCTTAAAATGGTCAAGGTTGAGAAGCACTGTCCTAAGTTCTCTTCGAGATAGGAAAGATGTTGGTGTGGTACGCTACCATATTTCCCCAGCTCTTGTATTAATTTTTGCTCCAAAAGACACACGTTAGGGCTTATTTTCAGGGGTGTCTTATATTTTCACGTACAATGATCTACATTTATTCAAATAAACAATGTTAATAGTACTATTTATTTATATTTAATTATAGGTTAATATTATTGTTTTATGATTCAATACGTCCGTCGTGTGTTGCAACGGATGTCCTAAATGCATCCATTTGGCTGACGATCTTAATTGGGGCTTATTTTTGGGATGGGGCTTATATTAGGAGCATCCTGAAAAATCATGCTGGGGCTTATTTTTCAGGGAAATGCGGTAGCTGAGTTGTGTTTTATTGATTCTGAACTTTGAAACCATGCCTCCACCAACAGCTTGTGTTCCCCAAAAGAGATGTTGAAGAATGGTTCTCACTGGCATCACTCAGTTCTGAGGGCCATCCGTTGGGTTCTTCTAAACTAGGGGTCTTCAAACTTGGCCTTTTTATGACTTGTGGACTACAACTCCCAGAATGCCTCAACCAGCGTGCCTGGCTGAGGAATTCTGGGAGTTGAAGCCCACAAGTCATAAAAGGGCCAAGTTTGAAGACCCCTGTTCTAAACAGTCAAGAGAGCTGGGGTGTTTAATGGTGGAAAGCTTGGACTGGGTACCAGATCTGAGTTCTTTGTTAGCTGTGGAAGATTGTTGGTGGACTTTGGCCCTGCCTATGCCTTTCTTCTCAGCCTAACCTACTTCTCAAGATCTTTATTGCAAGACACATAACGCCACCTTGAGTTCCTGAAGGAAAGATTGGAGATACATGAATTAACTCAGTATTACTCAAGGGGTATATGTTGAGTAAGAGATGGGATGCTGAGGAGACCATCACCTCCTGCTTTCTGAACTGGTGGGAACCTGTGTGATGGATTAACACTAGTTGAGTTTTTGAGAGCTGTTTTCTTCATGGAGTCCCCATAAGTGCTTTTTTCAATAGGGAACTGGACTTCCTTGTTTTTCTTTGAAGATCTTTCGCTTCTCATCCAGGAAGCTTCTTCAGCTCTCACTGGGTGGTGGGGAATGGAAAGGCTTATATTCCTGGCGACGGTTTTCCAAGAAAAACAAGAAAGTCCAGTTGCCTTCTGAAAAAACACCTTTGGGACAACCACGATCTGGATGAGTAAGAACCTCCATAGACAATTAGCTATGCACTTTGGGATGAACACCCTTTGAAGGGTGCGGGAGTGTGAACGGATTTCCAGAAAACATGGCAGACTGCAGGAATAGGGCAGAGAACATCCTGCAGCCAAGAAGGCCCCACACCCATTTGCACCACTCAGGTGACCCTGAGGACACGGAAAACCTCCAAGTGGCCTCAGCGACTCTCCCAAAAAGAAGGCAAATGACCAGCTACCTGCAAGGAATATCAATCCTTCCATTCTCCACCATCCATTCAGAGCTGATGGATTGGGAAGCGAAAGGTCTTCAAAGAAAAACAAAAGACAGTCCAGTTGCCTCTTAAAAAGCACCTTTGGGACAACCGTGACCTGGATTGACTGAGAATCTCCGTAGACATGTCTTCATGGAGATTGAACAGAGCATGGGTTATCTCTGGGGTTTTTCAGTCAGATTTCCAAGCTCGCTTCAGACACAACAGAAGCTGTTGTCAAGTCCTCGGGGATCAGACGAGACGGACGGATCTTCCTCCTCTTATGCGTCTGCTTCATTTTTGACCCAGAGAACAAGTGTTGATCGAGAAGGTTCAGCCAAGAGATATTCAGGAGACCCTTGGCAGAGTCAGCCCAGATGTCAGGAGAAATCGGAAAAAATGACCCAGACAAACCGAAGGAACCTTAGGGCAGTGTTACTCAACCTTGGCAACTTCATGGACTCCAACTCCCAGAATTCTGATTTCTGGAAGTTGACATCGACATATCTTAACAGTTGCCAAGGTTGAACAACACTGGATGATTAGAGTGTGACAGTACATTGTTGTTATAGGGCAGGGGTAGGCAACCTGGGCTCTTTTATGACTCATGGACTTCAACTCCCAGAATTCCTGAGCCAGCCATGCTGAGGGGACAGGGAGAGGTTTCCAAGCTGAGCTATGCCGGCCCAGGAATTCTGGGAGTTGGAGTCCACAAGTCATGAGGGGGCCATAGTTTCCCCATGTTGGCTCAGGAATTCTGGGAGTTGAAGTCCACCAGTCATAAAAGAGCCAAGGTTGCCTACCTCTGGCCTAGGCTGCTTTATGACTCGTGGACTTCAACTCCCAAAATTCCTAAGCCAGCCATGCTGAGGGGAAAGGGAGAGGTTTCCAAGCTGAGACATGCTGGCCCAGGAATTCTGGGAGTTGGAGTCCACAAGTCATGAGGGGGCCGTAGTTTCCCCATGTTGGCTCAGGAATTCTGGGAGTTGAAGTCCACCAGTCATAAAAGAGCCAAGGTTGCCTACCTCTGGCCTAGGCTGCTTTATGACTCGTGGACTTCAACTCTCAGAATTCCTGAGCCAGCCATGCTGAGGGGAAAGGGAGAGGTTTCCAAGCTGAGCCAGGCTGGCTCAGGAATTCTGGGACTTGAAGTCCGCAAGTCATGAAAGGGCCATAGTTCCCCCATGCTGGCTCAGGAATTCTGGGAGTTGAAATCCACGAATCATAAAACAGCCTAGGCTTAGGCCAGGGGTAGCAACCTTGGCTCTTTTATGACTGGTGGACTTCAACTCCCAGAATTCCTGAGCCAGCCTTGCTGAGGGGAAAGGGAGAGGTTTCCATGCTGAGCCATGCGGGCTCAGGAATTCTGGGAGTTGAAGTCCACGAGTCATGAAGGGGCCAAGGTTACCTACCCCATTATAGGGTATAACAACAACAAAAAAAACCTGCTTCTACTCCCTCTTATGATCAGAATTGATCCCAAAATTTCCGTTGTTAAGTGAGACATTTGTTACATGAGTTTTGCCCTTTTCTTGCCACAGTTAAGCGAATCACCGCAGTTGTTAAGTTAGTAAACCGGTTGTTAAGTGAATCTGGCTTCCCCATGGACTTTGCTTGTCAGAAGGTCGCAAAAGGGGATCACATGACCCCGGGACACATCAACGGTCATAAATTCGAGTCAGCTGCCATGCGTCTTTTTGTCATATGACCTTAGGGATGCTGCAATAATTAGAAGTGTGAAAAATGTTTTTTTTTTCAATGCCGTTGTAACTTTGAATGAATCGAGGGGGGGTTATCTTGAGTTTCTTTCTCACTCTTTCCAAGGCTGGCTAGGGGATTGTGGGAGTTGAAGGCCACATAAGTTGCCAAGGCTATGTTTCTCAACTTATGTTTGGGCATTCAACCAAGTAGACCACAACCTACTTCTTGGTAAGCCAGAAAAATGTGGGATAGACAACATCGCCACCAGATGGATTTGTACTCAATGAGTAGTCCTCAACGGCACTACATCCGCATGGAGGGAAGTAAGCAGTGGGTACTACAAGGTTCCGCCTTAGGCCCAGGACTCTTCAATATCTTCATCAATGACTTAGATGAGGGAATTGAAGGGGAACTCATCAGATTTGCAGATGACACCAAACTGGCAGGAGTAGCCAACATCCCAGAAGACAAATTCAGGATCCAAAAAGATCTTGATATACTTAAACAATGGGTCCTATCCAACAAAATGATATTTAATGTGGAGAAAATCAAAATCACATGAAGTATTAGTACCACTTTATAAAGCCTTAGTAAGACCACACCCGGAATACTGCATCCAATTTTGGTTACCACGCTACAAAAAACGATGTTGAGACTTTGGAAAAAGTGCAGAGAAGAGAAACTAAGATGATCAAAGGCCTGGAGACAAAAACATATGAAGAACGGTTGCAGGACTTGGGTTTGGCTAGTTTAGAGCAAAGAAGGACCAGGGGAGACATGATACCACTATTCTAGTATTTGAGAGGCTGCCATAAGGAGGAGGGGGTCAATTTATTTTCCAAAGTGCCAGAAGGCAGGAGAAGAAACAATGGCTGGAAACTGAACAAAGAGAGAAGCAACCTAGAATTATGGAGAAACTTCCTGACAGGGAGGACAATTAACCAGTGGAACAATAGCCTGCCTTCAGAAATCGTGGGTGCTCCATCACTGGAGATTTTTAAGAAGAGGCTAGACAGTCACTTGAGCAGGGGGCTGGACTAGAAGACCTCCAAGGTCCCTTCCAGATTCTATTCTATTCTATTCTATTCTTATTATTCTATTCTATTCTATTCTTATTATTCTATTCTATTCTATTCTATTCTATTCTTCTATTCTATTCTATTCTTCTATTCTATTCTATTCTTATTATTCTATTCTATTCTATTATTCTATTCTGTTCTGTTCTATTCTATTCTATTCTATTCTATTCTATTCTTCTGTTCTATTCTATTCTATTCTATTCTTATTCTATTCTATTCTATTATTCTATTCTATTCTATTATTCTATTCTATTCTTATTATTCTATTCTGTTCTATTCTATTCTGTTCTATTCTGTTCTATTCTACTCTACTCTACTCTACTCTAACCAGTGGAACAGCTTGCCTCCAGATGTTGTGGGTGCTCCATCACTGGAGGTTTTCAAGATGAGACCGGACAGCCACTTGTCTGAAATGGTATAGGATCTCCTGCTTGAACAGGGGGTTGGACTAGAAGACCTCCAAGGTCCCTTCCAGCTCTATTCTGATTCAGATCCAGGCTTCCTTTGCCAGGAACGGCTGGCTTTTTCGCTCACCCCAAGTAACCACCTGAACATCTGCTGTACTTAAGGAAGAAAAATCACATTTTTCTATTTTTTTTTTTTTTCCAAAAACGAAACAAGGTTTTAAGATTCTCTTTGGAAGCTTAGCCGTAGTTTTTAGGAAATGAAAGAAATCAGGACATCTGGGACTCTGTGTTCAGATGGGCAGGAAGGGGGAGATTAGGGGGCTGGTGGGAGGCGGGAAAACAGCCCCACTGCCGGTGCCTGGATGCCGTGAGGGTACTTTTCCAATAAAAGGTCTCTAATGAGGCGAAATTTTGCAGCCGTCTCCCGGCTGAATTGCACAAGATTGGTGATTCTTAACGGGGGATAATGGCTGGAAGAAGCAGGGAAGTGTTTACAGAAGCATTTTCTTTCTCTTGGCCCCCATCTCTCCTCCCTCTCGCCCTAGAAGCACTTTGGCGCAGATGTTCCTTGATGACAGGATGCAGCCATAACTTTCTGGCACACTTGCACACACACAGAGAGAGACACACACATCCTGTGTCTCAAAACGTGGGGCTGTTTTGTTTTTTTTTTTGAAGATGGAAGGCTGGGTGATTGGAAAAGGAAAGATGGGATCGCATAGGAAGAATACAGGGTTGCTGTTTTTTTGTTTTCCCCCTGTCCCCAGGAATTTCCTGGTGGTTGGAAACGAGAACGAGAGAGGCAGATGGCTGTCTGCCCCAGAAGACTTTATTGCTTATTTGCTTTATACATGGGGCCGCATAGGGCACGTCAGCTGTGGTAAACGCTGATCCTTGTGCATACTGTAATCCAGTGGTTCTCAACCTTTTTAATGCCGCGACCCCCAACCGGTCATAAGTCGGGGACTACTCAACCGGTCGTCAGTCGAGGACTACTCAACTGGTGCAGCACCGTTTGCAGAGTGGGACTTTTGGCGGGCTCAGCAGGGCAGAGACAGCCTAGACAATTCCTATTGGCTTTTGAAAGCCAATAGAATTAGACTCTATTCAAGAGAGTCTATTCTATTGGCTCTCAAAAGCCAATAGAATAAAAGGGAGTAGCACAGCTAAGGAAAAGGGGGGAAAAATGGAGGACTGCGTTGTTTGGCGACCCCCGTGAAATGGTCGTTCGACCCCAAATGGGGTCCCGACCCACAGGTTGAGAACCACTGGACTGGATGGTGGGGAATGGAAGGATTTATATTCTTTGAACAGCCCTCTCTCAACAGAGGGGGACAGATAAGACATCATCTATCTCCAGTCTACCACACAGTCCTTTCAGCAGTTCCAAGAAGGATCCACACCCATTTGCCCTCCTCACATGACCCTGAGAACACAGATGAGCCTCCAAGTGGCCTCAACGACTCTCTAAAAAGAACACAAATGACCAGCTGTCTGCAAGGAGTACGAATCCTTCCATTCCCCACCATCCAGTCGGCGCTGAAGAAGCTTCTCGGATGAGAAGGGAAACGTCTTCAAAGAAAAATAAGAAAGTCCAGTTGCCTCCTTTGGGGTAACGGTGCATCTTCCTTTGGCAACTTGCAAAATTGTGAAGTCTGGGTCTCTTCTAAAGAAGTCACTGCTCTCCTTTTTTGAATTACGAAGTTGGAAGGGGTTGTTTTGGCACCGGTCTTAATTTCATCCATAATTGTTCTGCCTCTGAGCTGCCAGTTGATTGTTTCCAATGCCTGTGGCTTTGAGAAGATCTACAATTGGTGGAAGCTTCTTGGATGAGAAACGTCTTCAAGGAAAAACAATCTCCAGTTGCCTTTTGAAAAAAAACACCTTTGGGGCAACCAGGACCGGGACGACTGGAAACCTCCGTAGACAAACGAGGCTTGCAAACAAACAAGCATGCAAGATAAGAGAAAAAATTTTCCCTGCAAAGTTCTTCATTTCTAAGAGTTATTAACAAGATTCAATCAAGATCGCGTGAGGTACTAATGCCACTTTGTAAAGCCTTAGTAAGTCCACCCCTAGAATACTGCAACCAGTTTTGGTCACCACTACAAAAAAGATGTCAAGACTCTAGAACAGACATGTGAAACACAAGGCCCGGGGGCTGGATGTGGCCCGCGAAGTGGTTTCATGTGGCCCGTGAAGCCATCCTGGAAACAGTGAGGGAACAGCCCCCGCTGCCTTGGCCCTGGCCCAGGTCGGCCGGGAGCCAATGTACAATTTTGTGGTGGCCATCTATGCTGAAATGCATTCAGTCTTAGCTCCACAAGACCGTCTGGAAACAGCGAGGAACCAGCCCCTGCTATGTCTCCCCCGCCCCCTGGGTGCATGCTGGGGAGGGGTCACCCTTTGTGAGGAATGAAGAAATGGGCCATGCCTTGGCGCTTGCCCCGGTCCCCCCCCCTTCTGCCAGAGACCCTCAGATCTGTCCCACTCCTGCCCAGGCCCCCACAGGCACCCTTGACGCGAATGATGTAGAGCTGGCCATGCCCACCCAATAGGCCACACCCACTCCATCCACACTCACCCAGTAGGCCACTCCCACCCTGGCCACACCCACACCCCCGAGGGCAACCGCAATACTGATGCGGCCCTCAATGAAATTGAGTTTGACACCCCTGCTCTAGAAAGAGTGCAGAGAAGAGCAACAAATATGATTAGGAGACTGGAGGCTAAAACATATGAAGAACGGTTGCAGGAACTGGGCATGGCTGGTCTAGTGAAGAGAAGGACCAGGGGAGACCTGATAGCAGTGCTCCAATATTTGAGGGGCTGCCATAGAGAGGAGGGGGTCAACTTATTTTCCAAAGCACCTGAATGGAAACTGATCAAGGAGAGATTCAACCTAGAAAGAATGAGAAATCTTCTGACAGTGAGAACCATCAACCAGTGGAACAGAAGTTGCCTTCAGAAGTTGTAGGAGCTTCATCACTGGAGGCTTTCAAGAAGAGACTGGACAGCCCTCTGTCAGAAATGGGGTAGGGTCTCCTGCTTGGGCAGGAGGGGTTGGACTAGATGACCTCCCAAGGTGCCTTCAAACTCTGTGATTCTACTTGCATGAGTAGCGGCACACTGGAGAGTCATCCGGTGGCGTCCGAGGAGCTGAGTCTGTAGCAGATTCGTGAGCCAGTCCAGGTTCAGAATCAGGGTGACGAGGTTCAGGAGTCAAGGCACATTGTGTGGGTTGTTGCCAAGGGACAGCTGGTGTTTGCTGCTCCGGTTTAATAGAAACAGTCCTGGTGTAGACCAGTCCTAGTGGACAATCACTTAAACATGAGCCAGCCGTGTGCTGCAGCTGCCAAAAAAGCCAACACAATGCTGGGCTGCATTAACAGAGGGATACAATCGAGATCACGTGAAGTATTAATACCACTTTACAAGGCCTTGGTAAGGCCACACTTGGAACACAGCATCCAGTTTTGGTCACCAGGATGTAAAAAAGACTCTAGAAAGAGTGCAGAGAAGAGCAACAAAGATGATCAGGGGACTGGAGGCTAAAACGTATAAGGAATGGTTGCTGGAATTGGGGATGTCTACTTTAATGAAGAGAAGGATGAGAGGGGACATGATAGCAGCGTTCCAATATCTCAGGGGCTGCCCCAAAGAAGAGGGAGTCAAGCTATTCTCCAAAGCACCTGAGGGCAGGAGAAGAAACAACGGATGGAAACTGATCAAGGAGAGAAGCAACCTGGAACTAAGGAGAAATTTCCTGACAGTTAGAACAATTAACCAGTGGAACAACCTGCCTCCAGAGATGGTGAATGTTCCAACACTGGAAGTTTTAAAGAAGAGACTGGACAGCCATTTGTCTGAAACGTATAGGGTTTCCTGCCTGAGCAGGGGGGTGGACTAGATGACCTCCAAGGTCCCTTCCAACTTTATTATTATTATGGATCATCGTACAGTCAGCCAGATGTTCAGACTGGATTTGGCATTTTGTCTACCTATCGAGTCCTTACCCAGGACCTGGGATAGGCAGATGTGGATGTTTGATAGTATTACAGGTATCGTCGCAAGATGGAAGCAGTTCCTAGTAAGGCCGCCTTTTGCAATTGACTAATGGCAAATTTGTCAATGCCAATGGTGTTCAAGTGATGCTCCAGTTGTTTTGGGATTGCACCCAAGAAGCCTATGACTATTGTTACTACCCTCGATTTCTTCTTCTTCTTCTTCTTCTTCTCCTTCTTCTTCTTCTTCTTCTTCTTCTTCTTCTTCTTCTTCTTCTTCTTCCTCTTCCTCTTCTTCTTCTTCTTCTTCTTCTTCTTCTTCTTCTTCTTCTTCTTCTTCTTCTTCTTCTTCTTCTTCTTCTTCTTCTTCTTCTTCTTCTTCTTCTTCTTCTTCTTCTTCTTCTTCTTCATCATCATTATTATTATTATTTAGCGGGGCAGGACTCCTTCCGTGCAAGGAGCTTCACGGAGTGCCTTTACTCTCCTCATTTTTCTTCTCCTTTCCTCTTCCAGGTGGGGTGGCTAACCAGGCCCCCAAGGAGAGCAGCAGGAGCGCAGCAGCAATGCAGGAGTTGACCATCACCAAGAGAACGTACGACATGATGGAAGGGAGGACCTCCAGGTTGATATCTGGACGTGAACTTTCCCCTGCTAATATAGAAGGTGGGCTTTGACAAGCACCTTAAAAGCAGCCCTACAGTATGCATGGAACCCAGAATTTCCACTGCTAAGCAAGATTATTGTTAAGCGAGTTGTGCCCTACGTTACTACTACTTTGCTACAGTTGTTAAGTGAATGAACCATGCAGTCGTTAAGCAGATGTGACTTCCCCATGGACTTTGATAGTCGGAAGCCAGCTGGGGTGGTTGAAAATCATGATTGCACGACCTCTGGACATGCAACTGTCATAAATAACATGCCAGTTGCCAAATGCCTGGATTTTGATCCCATGACCACAGGACGCTGCAACTGTCATAAAAGTGAAAAGCGGCAATAAGTCATGGCTTTCAGTGCTGTTGTAGCATTGAGTGGTCACTAAATGAACAGATTGTAAGACAAGGACTAGCGCAGGGGTAGGCAACCTTGGCTCTTTTATGACTGTGGACTTCAACTTCCAGAATTCCTGAGCCAGCAGGGCTCATCTTGGAAACCTCTCCCTTTCCCCTCAGCGTGGCTGGCTCAGGAATTCTGGGAGTTGAAGTCCACGAGTCATAAAAGAGCCAAGGTGGCCTACCTCTGGCCTAGGCCTAGGCCGCTTTATGACTGGTGGACTTCAACTTCCAGAATCTCTGAGCCAACATGGCTCAGCTTGGAAACCTCTCCCTTTCCCCTCAGCATGTCTGGCTTAGGAATTCTGGGAGTTGAAGTCCACGAGTCATCAAAGAGCCAAGGTGGCCTACCCCTGATCTAAACTCATCAAATCATGATCTAGATCAGGGTGGGGAACCTTGGCTCTTTCATGACTGGTGGACTTCAACTCCCAGAATTCCTGAGCCAGCAGGGCTCAGCTTGGAAACCTCTCCCTTTCCCCTCAGCGTGGCTGGCTCAGGAATTCTGGGAGTTGAAGTCTACGAGTCATCAAAGAGCCAAGGTGGCCTACCCCTGGACTAGCGGTATTGATAAAAAAAATATTTAATTATTTCTTAGGGTATTGCCTCTACTGCGTAGAAATGGCAAAAATATAGAAAGTTCCCCGGGATTTTTTTTTTGTAGTTGAGACAGACTTAACACTTGTCTTTGGTCGTTCTGTCTTAACCAGAGCCACTGTGGGGAATTTTTGAAAGAAGTTTCAAAATAGGCATAGTTTTTGGGGATGGCAGAATTTGGAGACCTGGTTGCAGCAAATGTGTTTTAAAAACAACAACAACAACAACAAAAAAAAAACCCCTAGATTCTTTTAATCTGTTTTTCTACGGTCTGCTTTTCAGGGTATTCAAAACCTGAAGTACTTCCATCTTTTTTTAAAAAAAAGAATTTTATTGCATTTTATAGGGTTAGGAATAAAATGGGGTTGGGAATGGGGTTAGGGTTTAAACTGGGGTTGGGCTAGGGTTTCGAATTAGGACAGGGTTAGGGTCAACCTTGGGGTTGTCCCCCAGTAATATTTTCGGGAATATTGTTTTGGTACATATGTATAGTTAACAATAATATAGTAATAGATAAAAGTAATAGGTATAATTGGTTATTATAAACAGTATTAATTAATGAATCCAAAGCATTCTTCTTTCTGGTATGTATTCAAAATAACATATCACCTTCGTTTCTCACTAGTTCGTTTTCCTAACCATTGATAGAAATTATCCCATGTTCTAAAGTAAACTGAATCTTCTTTCTCTTTAATCGCTAAAGTCAATCGATCCATTGCTGCACATTCTAAAATTTTCTTGATTAATACTTCTTCAGTCGGCAAATTTTCATTTTTCCAATATTGGGCAAATGCAATTCTTGCTGCTGTTAATACACGTAATATTAAATGTTCACTCTCCTTCTCATAATTAGCTCCCAATACTCCTAACAAAAACAGTTCTGGTTTAAAATCTTATCTGTTTTTTAGTTATCTTTTCCAACCACGCATGTATCTTAACCCAAAACCTTTTTTGCTTTAGGATATGTCCACCAGATATGATAATAAGTACCTGGCCTTTGTTTACATTTCCAACAGTTACTTCCATCTTGATGAAAGAAAGATTGACATGCTTGGAGATATCATTGTTTTAATTTTATTTTCTTGGTTGGGTGTGTGTGTGTGTGTGTGTGTGTGTGTGTGTGTGTGTGTCATTTTAGGTTTAATGGGCCGAACCATGCCTCCTGAAAGACACAGTCCGCTCAACTTAAAGGAACCACATCACATCCGAGGCTCCATCACACAAGGTAATCACGCAAGGAAGGTAGGACAACTTTCTTGGCATCCGTTGTCCACCCAAGCTTAACACTGGTTGATTCTGCTAAGTCAAGGAAGAAACAAGGTGGAAAGATGTCTCTTTTAGCTTATCTAGAACAGGGCTTTTCAACCAGTGGTAGGGGTACCACCTGTGGTACATTGGCACCTGGCAGGTGGTACGCGACCATCCTAGAAAAGTGGTAGCGGGGGAGGGGAATGAGCTGAACCGGTGGCAGCATCGCACAAGCCTGAGCTGGAGCTGCAGGGCTGTCAGGGCTCAGCGGAAACGCCAGGATCAGTGCTTCTTCGGGACTGTCAGGACTCAGCGGAAGCACCAGGATCAGCGCCAGGCTCCAGCTGGAGCTCGGCGCTGATCCAGGTGCTTCTGCTGAGGCCAGAAGAAGCGCCGATCAGCTGGAATGTTGCAGCATCTCCAGGGTCTTGTGATTTACATTCAGATGCTTGGCAACTGATTCATATTTATGACGGTCACAGTGTCCCAGGATTTCAGTGCCATTGTAATTTTGAACAGTCACTAAGCGAACTGTCGTAAGTCGAGGACTACCTGTACTTTATTACTTTTTTCCTTTTTTGGGGGGGTCATCAAGTTTTTGACACCTTGCTGGGCAACTGGTGGTCCTCGGATGTTGCCATATCCTAAAAGTGGTACAATGGGTGGAAAGGTTGAAAAGCCCTGATCTAGAACAGGGGACTCCAAACAGCAACTTTAAGACTTGTGGACCAACTCCCAGAGTTCCCCAGCCAACATAAGTTCTAAGTCCCACCTTAGGCCTGAAAGCAGGCTGGGTGACTTTGGGCCAATCATCAGGAGACGGTCAGCTCTAGTTCTGGCTGGGGAACTCTGGGAGTTGAAGTCCACAAATCCTGAAATCACCAAGGTTGGACATCCCTGGTCTAAGGTAATGTCTTTCTTGCTGGCTGGGGAATTCTTAAAACGTTTCCATGTTTGGAGGCCCCTGATCTTAGAGCAGTGGTTCTCAACCTGTGGGTCGGGACCCCATTTGGGGTCGAACGACCATTTCACGGGGGTCGCCAAACAATGCAGTCCGCCATTTTTTCCCCCTTTTCCTTAGCTGTGCTACTCCCTTTTATTCTATTGGCTTTTGAGAGCCAATAGAATAGACTCTCTTGAATAGAGTCTAATTCTATTGGCTTTCAAAAGCCAATAGGAATTGTCCAGGCTGTCTCTGCCCTGCTGAGCCCGCCAAAAGTCCCATTCTGCAAATGGTGCTGCACCCGTTGAGTAGTCCTCGACTTACGACCGGTTGAGTAGTCCTCGACTTACGACCGGTTGGGGGTCGCGACATTAAAAAGGTTGAGAACCACTCTCTTAGAGGGAAGGCGAAGATGACTTGACAGGTCCTCTCTGTGTGTTTCTCCTTTAGGAATTCCTAGATCCTACGTGGAATCTCCAGAGGACTATCCCCGAAGAGAAGCCAAGCAACTCAAGAGGGAGAACACACCACCAAGGGACTTACCAGAAGCCTACAAGGTCAGGAGCCACGAGTCCCTCACTCCGTTGAAGCTGAAAGCGGTTCACGAAGGGCTGGTCACCACGGTGAAGGAAGCCGGGCGATCAATTCATGAAATCCCGAAGGAGGATCTTCGTCGCACGCCCGATCTCTCTCTGATGGCCCGGCCCATTAAGGAAGGGTCGATTACCCAGGTATCTCACGTGGCTTGAAATAAATCAATTTTTTATTACACTCGTAGGAAGGGAATCCTCGACCTAACAACCATTTGCTTAGGGACTGTTCAAAGCTACAACAGCATCGGGGAGGGGGGAAAGTAGCTTACAACTGGTCCCCAACTTAATGACCGTTACAACATCATTACGGTCACATAATCGAAATTTGAGTGCTGGGCAATCAGGATTTATGGCAGTTGCAGCCTCTTGGGATCACACAATCCCCATTTGCGACTTTCCCCGGCACCTTCCGACCAGCAAGTTGATGGGGAAGGACGGATTAGCTTACTGACTGCATGATTCACTTAACGGCTGCGGTAATTTGCTTAAAAACGGGGGGGAAGGGAAGCTTGCAAAACTGGGCATGGCTCATTCAACATCCACCTTTTTAGCAATGTAAATTCTGGTCCCGTAAGTTGAGGATGGCCCGTATTTGAAATGAAAGAATTGCATGGATAAAAAGAGAGGCCGCGTTGTTGGGTGTCGGGCCGCCTTAAGCCAATCAAAAACGTGTCGATAAGTGTTCTCCTTTCTTTTAATTAAAAAAAAAAAATCCCGAGTTGGCTATTTCTTGGTGACCTAGGACCCCAGCTGCCCAGCACAATGGAGGGGGCGCATTCCTTCGTTTCAATTAACCCCCAACTTGACCCACGGGAGATTTAACCACGAGCTGCATTCAAGTAGAGTAAACAGATGGTTTTTAACTTCTCCTTGGAGATCTGCCACGGTTAGTTTGCACGAGGCTGAATTATGGCTTGGCGTTACACCAAACAGGGCACCCGGCCTGTTCCAAAACTGCCAAATGTGATCTATCGCCATTGGTGGATTTGAATATAGGCTTCTCTGATGGGCTGCTTCAGTCTTGAAGCTCTGGGTCTGTTTGCAAGAAAACGTTCTCCTAGTTCCAGATTCCCAAAACAATGCTTGGACCACATCCACTCTTGTTGGCTGGTAAAATTGGGGTGTGTGTGTGTGTGATTGTTTCCATAGCAATAGGATCGGGGTGATTCCCAGGCTTTGGGATAACAAATGGCTGGATTTGTATAGTAGTTTGGGTGTCCTTTGCTTTTGGATTCTGTATTAGATAATAAGAAAAGGTCCATATGAGCACAGATGATTTGGGGACTGGAGGCTAAAGCACATGAAGAACAGTTGCTGGAATTGGGTATGTCTTGTCCAGGGGTAGGCAACCTTGGCTCTTTTATGACTTGTGGACTTCAACTCCCAGAATTCCTGAGCCAGCCACGCTGAGGGGAAAGGGAGAGGTTTCCAAGCTGAGCCACGCTGGCTCAGGAATTCTGGGAGTTGAAGTCCACGAGTCATAAAAGAGCCAAGGTTGCCTACCTCTGGCCTAGGCCTAGGCCGCTTTATAACTCGTGGACTTCAACTCCCAGAATTCCTGAGCCAGCCTGGCTCAGCCTGGAAACCTCTCCCTTTCCCCTCAGCATGGCTGGCTCAGGAATTCTGGGAATTCTCCCATGCTGGCTCAGGAATTCTGGGAGTTGAAGTCCACGAGTCATAAAAGAGCCAAGGTTGCCTACCTCTGGCCTAGGCCTAGGCCCCTTCATGACTCGTGGACTTCAACTCCCAGAATTCCTAGCCAGCCTGGCTCAGCCTGGAAACCTCTCCCTTTCCCCTCAGCATGGCTGGCTCAGGAATTCTGGGAGTTCTCCCATGCTGGCTCAGGAATTCTGGGAGTTGAAGTCCACCAGTCATAAAAGAGCCAAGGTTGCCTACCTCTGGCCTAGGCCTAGGCCCCTTCATGACTCGTGGACTTCAACTCCCAGAATTCCTGAGCCAGCATGGCTCAGCCTGGAAACCTCTCCCTTTCCCCTCAGCATGGCTGGCTCAGGAATTCTGGGAGTTCTCCCATGCTGGCTCAGGAATTCTGGGAGTTGAAGTCCACGAGTCATAAAAGAGCCAAGGTTGCCTACCCCTGGTCTAGTCTAACAAAGAGAAGGACTAGGGATGACCTCCTCGCAGCGTTCCAATGTTTGAGGGGTTGTCACAAGGAAGAGGGGGTCATCCTATTCTCCAAAAGACATGAAGGCAGAACAAGAAGGTTCTTCCAACTCTTGTTATCCTGTTCTACTCCTTTGATGACCTTCAGAGAGTTGAAGAACGTCAGAAGAGCGTTTTTCTAGCTTGTTCTACCTTTCCATAAGTATTTAGCTTGGTCTAGCTGGTAATACTTTATAATGCCTTGGTAAGGCCACACTTGGAATACTGCATCCAGTTTTGGTCACCACGATATAAAAAAGATGTTGAGTGCAGAGAAGAGCAACCAAGAGGATCAGGACTGGAGGCTAAAACATATAAAGAACGGTTGCTGGAATTGGGTATGTCTAGTTTAATGAAGAGAAGGACGAGGGGGGACATGAGAGCAGCCTTCCAATGTCTCAGGGGCTGCCCCAAAGAAGAGGGAGTCAAGCTATTCTCCAAAGCACCCGAAGGCAGGACAAGAAGCAACAGATGGAAACTAACCAAAGAGAGAAGCAACCTAGAACTAAGGAGAAACTTCCTGACAGTTAGAACAATTAGCCAGTGGAACAACCTGCCTCCAGAAGCGCTGAATGTTCCAACACTGGAAGTTTTTAAGAAGAGACTGGACAGCCATTTGTCTGCAATGGTATAGGGTTTCCTGCCTGAGCAGGGGGTTGGACTAGATGACCTCCAGGGTCCCTTCCAACTCTGCTATTCTGTATTCTGTGCAGAGCATCTCTCTAATAGAGCTCAGCTTATCTAAACTGAATTATCTTTAAAGAAAAAAGCTGTTTTTTCCCCACTTGGAAATTTCTTCAGCTTTCTTCGAATCTTATCTGGGTTTCCTCAAAAAAAAATAAATGCTGGAGCACAGCATCCTCCTTCATTTTGCATTTCTCTCTAACTGTAAGGTAAATATGAATTGCATTTTTAATGCCTAACCGTCAACCAGTTGGGTCTATCTACTTTCCACTTCTAGACTGCAACCCATGGTTTGCACAAACCCTAATTTAGAAGCTAGAGTTTCAGCTGTTGATGTTCGTGAGACTTTGGGATGGCTTGTTGAGTTGGGTTTAGAGTGTTGTGGGAGCAGAACAGATAAGAATTGGGCTTTGTCAGTGGATGGGGCCTCACAAGCAAGCACAGGTCTGTCCTATCCATTCATTCCAAACCAAGGCTGTTGATTTAAATCCTAGGCCCGTGGTGGCAAACCTATGGCATGTGTGCCACAGGTGGCATGCAGAGCCTTCTCTGTGGGCATGCACACCGTTGCCCCAGTCCTAGGCCTTCACCTGGGTTTTATAAAAGCTTTTCGCATTAGGCCTCCGCCACCGTGTGCAAAAAAAAAAAGATTCAATCAATTTCAACTTCTTGCGGGGGTAAAAAAAGATCTCACAAAGTTGGAATAGATTGATTGAACTTTTTAGTTCCACCCAGTCTGCTGTTACCACCGCAGCCACGTCCACCCAATGGGCCATGCCCGCCCGGCACCCGATGATACATAAGTGGGTTTTGGGTTGCAGTTTGGGTACTCGGTCTCTAAAAGGTTCGCCATCACTGTCCTAGACCAAAGCAAAGCTGCGTTTTCTTAGTTGGGCTTGAACCCAGAAGATGCTCCAAAATAAGAGTTTCCCTTGGTGGGGAGAACTTCTCAGAAGGTGGAAGCTCCTGGACCACCATGTCCCAAAGACGTTGTCGTTTGAGGGTGTGCCAACCCATCGAATGCAGCGTGTGAATTAAAATTAAACCAATCCATGAATTGTGGCATGTTAACTTAGCTTGGTCCTGTCCTTCGTCTGCCAGCTTATTGATCCTTCTTTTCGTCTCTCGCTTCCAGGGTACTCCGCTGAAATACGACACAAACACATCCACAAATACCAAAAAGCACGACGTCCGGTCTATTATTGGCAGCCCCAGTAGGAATTTCCATCCCATGCTCCCAATGGAGGCCATGCAGGACCCAAGGACGCTGGAAAGAGCTTACGAGGACAATTTGAAAAACAGGCCCAGCCCAGTGACGAACTCTGGTGGCTCCATCACGCGGGGAGCCCCCATGATTATTTCTGAGCCGGGGAAACCTCGCCACAGCCCCCTTGCTTACGAGGACCACCAGACAGCCCACGGGGCAGCTTATGGAGGTCACTTGCACCGACGGTCCCCTGTCTCCACCAGAGAGGCAGCACCCAGGCAACATGAAGGTCAGCCATCTTGCTTGTTCTTGGGGACTTGTGTGGGAGTGCCGTGCTTCTTCTGTTGACCCTTTTTGAGATGGTCTGCTTGGTTCTAGAACTCAAGGTATTTCAGCACAGCTTTCTACAGAAAGACATCTGAGGCTTGGAGGTTCTGCAGCCCCCACTCTTGGTCATGTTTCAAACATAGCATGGCAATTCTCAGGAATGGTGGGTGGCGGTTTCTTCAAGGAAGCCAATATGAGGGCAGTTCGGAAACAGACCTCCGTTTGGTTATGAATGACAGACATTCACAGATGCAGAACGTCTATTATATTTAAAAAAATTTATTAACAGTTACAAAATAAACCCAATAACCCTCCCCCCACCCCACCCCACTTCCCGGAGCCAAATACAGGGTATATCAAACATATTAAACATAATCTAACTAAGTTAACAAATATACTAATCATAAGCTAAACAAGTTTAACAATTTATACAACAATTAATATCATACTTAAAACTTAACTCCCTTTAAACCTTATTATTAATAATACTTAAAAAAAAAACAGAACGTCTATTATAGACACTAGAAAACTACAACATTACATGACTTTTGTCTGAAATGGAATAGGGTTTCTGCCTGAGCAGGGGGTTGGACTAGATGACCTCCAAGGTACCTTCCAACTTTATTATTATTATCATTATTATTATTATTGATCATCGCACAGTCAGCCAGATGTTCAGACTGGATTTGGCATTTTTGTCTGCCTATCGAGTCCTTCCCAAGGACCTGGGATAGGCAGATGTGGATGTTTGATGGTATTACAGATATCGTCGCAGGATGGAAGCGGTTCCTAGTAAGGCCGCCTTTTGCAATTGACTAACGGCGAATTTGTCAGTGCCGATGGTGTTCAAGTGGTGCTCCAGTTGTTTTGGGATTGCACCCAAGGAGCCTATTACTATTGGTGCTACCCTTGCTTGCCTTTGCCACAGTCTTTCTATTTCTATTTGTAGGTCTTTGTATTTTGTTATCTTCTCCAGTTCTTTCTCGTCTATTCTGCTGTCTCCAGGCACTGCCACATCCACTATCTATTATTACTATTATTATTATTATTATTACCGCCATTCAGATTGAGGCACTTGTTGTAACGTCTTAGTAGTCTCTCGATGCCAAATCTGGACTATGGGATGTGTATGTGTGACCAAAAACATCCCAATGGAACTGCCTCAAAAGTTCTTGCGTGCTTCTAGTGGTGTGCAGGTGAGCATTATCATGAACCAACACCACACTGGAAGTGACACCATAGAAAATCCTGCCAAATGTGAAGATGCCAAAGGAGGACGGCTAGTGAAGTTCACGGACTGTGGTTCGACCATCAGTTCAGATGTTTACTGTGAAACGTTACAAAAACGTCGGGGCAGGCTGACTTCCAGTGTGGTGTTGGTTCACGACAATGCTCGGGCGCATAACGCTAGACGCACCCAAGAACTTTTGAAGCCGTTCCGTTGGGATGTTTTTGATCACACACACACCCCCAATAGCCCAGATTTGGCACTGAGCGACTAAGACTAAGAAATTTCAAACCTTGTAAGATGTTGTGACAAGTGCCTCAACTTGAATGGCGATTATGTCGAAAAGTCATGTCACGTTGTAATTTTCTAATGTGTATAATAAAGTTCTGTATCTGCGAGTGTCTTGTCACGGATAACCAAACGGAGGTTTATTTCCAAATTGCCCTCGTATCTACTTAATTGGAGGGGTCCTTGGTGCTCTCTGAGCTTGGTTGTCTCCTTGCAGACGTTTCATGACCCAACTAGGGAACCTCATCAGTGCTATCAAGCTCTGAGAACACTAAGGACCTCACAATTCAACCCTAACCTACAAAATATTTTCTTCTTTTGGTGTCCTTCAACAGGGAGCATCACTGCTGGGAAACCCGTGTCTCAAGAAAGGAAGGTCACAACCACCTCCAGAGATATCACCAGCTCCAAGTCTCCTCATACCCCCCTTCCAGACCACCATCACCCGATGTCTCCGTATGAGCATCTGCTCCGCGGAACAAGCGGCATGGATCTATACAGAGGCCACATTCCACTGACCTTTGACCCCGCGGCCATTCCCCGAGGGATACCCTTGGAAGCAGGTAGGAGGAGGATGAAAATTCCATAAACCATCATCTGGCGGGTCGGTGCAGGTGGCATCTGGATCCCCAAAAATTGTCCCGCATGTATCCGAATTTACAGCCCAAATGTTGGAGATGTGGAAGTTTAGATGCAACCTATTTTCACATCTGGTGGACCTGTAGAGATATAAAAGCTTTTTGGATTAAGATTTGGTGGAATATTCAAAAGGTTTTTAAGAGAAAGCTAAAGTTTACTCCGCAGTTATTTTTGTGGGGTGTTATTGTAGATTTTGATGTTAAAGAAATCAACTTGATGTTGAATCTTATAACAGCTGCAAGGTTATTAATGGGGCAATATTGGAAGAAAAACTCTCTGCCTACAATGGAAGAATGGATGCTTAAGGTGTCTAATTTAGCAGAAATGGCGAAAATCTCCGCATATTTGACGGACCATTCACAAGAAAAATATATTACGGTTTGGAGAAGATGGACTGATTACATTCAAAAGAAATATGAAACTGAAAATTATTACCTTGCATATGAGTAGATTTTAGATAATTATTAATCGTTTTAATTATATTATTATTTTTATTTATAATTCGTTAATACTTGTCTTGATAAGGAGTTAAAGTGTGTTATGGTTTTGATTGATAGTATAGTTGGTTAATGTTAGTTAGATTATGTTTGTTACCCTGTAGTCAGCTCTGGGAAGTGGGGGGGAGGGGTGGGGGGGTTATATTGTATTAAATTTGTAAAACTTTTAATAAAAAAAAAAGATAAGTTGGAGGTGCATGAAGAGTTTAGCAGCAATCTGGACAGTGGGTTCTCCTCCAGCAGGGTATAGTTGCACTTAGATCTAGAACAGCGTTTCTCAACCTTGACCATTTTAAGGCATGTGGACTTCAACTCCCAGAATTCCACAGCCAGCAATGCTGGCTGTGGAATTCTGGGAGTTGAAGTCCACATGCCTTAAAATGGTCAAGGTTGAGAAACACTGATCTAGAAATTGGCTCTGAGAAATAGTAGGGAAAGGATCTGGAAGACCTTAAGTGGAGCTTTATGGAAAGATGTAGAAGAAAGGAGTTGAGATCCTGCGAGGTTGGATGTAAATGTTCTAAAACTAGATCTGGAGTATGTAGAAGTGGACCTTCTTCATCTCTGCTTGATTCAACAGCTGCCTATTACTTGCCAAGGCACCTTGCTCCTGGTCCTACGTACCCCCATCTCTACCCACCTTATCTCATCCGTGGCTACCCGGACACTGCCGCCATGGAGAACAGACAGACCATCATCAACGACTACATCACCTCCCAACAGATGCACCACAACGCTGCCACTGCTACTACCATGGCTCAGAGAGTTGATCTCCTCCGAGGCTTGTCGTCACGAGAGCCTTCCATGGCTCTCAACTATGCAGCAGGTCTGGAATCCGTGGGGTGCCCCGGTGGGAGGGGAAGCCATGTTGGAGACTTGTTTGCACAAACACCCATGAGACGGTGGATGGTGATGGGTCTGAGACAAGATACAATGATTTAGAACAGCGGTTCTCAACCTATGGGTCGCGACCCCATTTGGGGTCGATCGACCATTTCACGGGGGTCGCCAAGCAGGGCTGTCCGCCATTTTTTCCCCCTTTTCCGGCGGGTGCCTTACCTCCTTTGGGCTGGGCCAGCTGGTGGCCTAGCCGGTGGTCGGCCTGCTCCGTCTCTGCCACTTGCCAGCTACGCCTCAGCCGGCACAGGGGCTGGCACCACGCATGCGTGGCGCTCCCGGGCAGGGAAAGTCCTCGACTTACGACCGGTTGGGTAGTCCTCAACTTACAACTGGTTTAGTCCTCGACTTACGACCGGTTGGGGGTTGTGGCATTAAAAAGGTTGAGAACCACTGATTTAGAAGAATGACTTCCATCAATTGTGTTTGCTCCGGGTTGTGCTGTTATGGGAACAGAGATCAAGCAGAGCCTCTACTGGCTGTAGAGCGGGGGTTCTCAACCCCTGTGCTGTGGACCATTCGGAACTGGGCCATGGAAGTGGTGGGCAAGTGCCGCACGCAGCTCCACTTGAATGAATGGTGAGCGAGTGTGCACCTGGCAAATCCATTTGTGCAAGTGGCGTATGTGCGTGTCCGCTGCTCACGCAAATGGAGCTGCATGTACACACATTCACTGCTTACGTAGAGCTATCCCCTCTCTCTCCCCTCCCGCTGGTCCACAGAGCCAGGAAGTTTGAGGAATGCTGCTGTAGAGGACAATGTTGGCTTGATGGTTCCTCGCCCTACAGTCTTAAGCCATCTTTAAAAGCAACACCTTTCTTGGGTCTGGGACAATTTGCTGCAGCCGATTCGCTTTGGGACAACTCAGTGTTGTATTAATCATTCATTTACGTTCATTATTGGTGACCACGCTTTTGTCAAAATTAATGTAACTCTCATATTTCTGGGTTGACTTTATTTTAATATCATTGGCCACTGTTCTGCCAAAATTAATTTAAGTTTTGTATTTGTTGCATTGTTCTGCGACAAGTTGCCCAGGGCAAGTGGTCCCATTCTGTCTTTCTTTGCCAGTTGTTCATTCTCAGCACAGTTGTTGGTTTGTTTTGGCCACAAGATTCTTCTTGAAGTGAGCCCCGTGGCATCAGTTGACTCTTAAAGAGAAGAAACATACACACACCCAACAGAAGCAAAAACTCAAGAGAATTCAGAGCAGACCAGCCTGACAAACTTAAGCGCCATGGCCTTAAGGAGGACACTGCCCCACTGGGCTCCCCCTTCTGTTCCTAACCAACTTCTCTTTTTCCCCAGCAGGGATAATTGACCTGTCTCAAGTACCACACCTCCCTGTGCTCGTGCCCCCCACCCCGGGCACCTCTGCAGCCTCCATGGACCGGATCACCTACATGCACAGCGCTGCCCAGCCTTTCAGAAGCCGACACAGTAGCTCACCCCTGTCTCCAGGTGAGTCAGCAGGGAACCAGGAACCTGAAGGATGTGAGATGATGCTTCCAAATAGCTTTCTTTGGCAACTGCCTGGCAAGGAGATCCACCTTGGTACAGGTGAAAGGGTCCAGAGAGAGAGAGTGGAGGTAAACGAGAACAAGAGAAGACAAGCTGGAAGGAAGAAGGCTGTGTTCTAGTCCAGGGCTTTTCAATCTCCGTGGCATTGGTGATACCGCAGACACAAATTGCAGCGGGTTCTTGATTTAACACCTACAATTTGGGTTGCTCAAGTCAGGGCTTTTCAATCTTTTCATCTACTGTACCACTTTTGGGATATGGCAACATCCGAGGACCACCAGTCGCCTAGCAAGGTGTCAAAAACTTGATGACAAAAAAAAAAAGGAAAAAAGTGATAAAAGTACAAGTCCTCGACTTACAACAGTTCACTTAAGGACTGTTTGAAGTTACAATGGCAATGAAAAAAGTGCCCCCCCAAGCCACAGCCGAGCAAGACACCTGTCCGCCCGCCTGGCTGCGCTCTTCCTCCTGTCCGAGGTTTTCATTGTTGTGAGCGTTTCTGTTGAGGATTGGCAGCGGAGGTGGGGTGGGGGGGTGTTTGGCTTTTATTCCCCCCCCCCCCGTCTGCTGGGTGGTTGCAGCAGGTTTTGGTCACTTCACATGACCCTGGGACACGGTGACCATCATAAATATGAATCTGAATGTAAATCACAAGACCCTGGAGATGTTGCAACATTCCAGCTGATCGGCACTTCTTCTGGGCTCAGCAGAAGGGCCAGGATCAGCGCCGAGCTCCAGCTGGAGCCTGGCACTGATCCTGGCGCTTCCACTGAGCCCTGACAGCCCCGAAGAAGCGCTGATCAGCTGGAAAGCGGCACTGATCCTGGCGCTTCCACTGAGCCCTGACAGCCCTGCAGCTCCAGCCGTCTCTCGCTCAGGCTTGTGCGGTGCTGCCACCAGTTCAGCTCATTCTCCTCCCCCGCTACCCCTTTTCTAGGATGGTCGCGTACCACCTGCCAGGTGCCAATGGACCACAGGTGGTACCTGTACCACTGGTTGAAAAGCCCTGTTCTAGATCGGCTGAAGGAAGTAGGTGATGGTTTGTTGGAGAAGAAAGAAAAGTAGACGAGGGACCAGGCAGGTCCAAATCAACTGAGAAGTATGGATTTGTGGGCTGCTGGAACCAGTTTTATCATCCTGAGAGGTTCAGAACCACCTTGTGGCTTCTTGGTATCACCCAAATGAAGAAAAAAAAAAACCCATAAGCCACGGCTTTAGGTTAACCCAGAGTTAAGGATGATTGCGTCTGACTGCCCATGTTCAAGAACCCTTTAATCCTGGACGAGCGTGTTAGGAACCCGTGTGTGGCAATATTTTGAACATAAAGTTTAGGGAAGGGAAAGAAGAAAGGAGAATGCAAAGAAGAAATAGGCTACTAAAAAAAGAACAAGGCAAAGCAGAGGAAGGGGGAATGAAGTGGACTACCAAAATTTCATTCAGATCTGAAGGCTTCAGGTTTTCGAGTTTCCCTACCAATGTTCTGCATTCTGGGTTTTAATAGAAGACAATATTTGTAACTCGGGGCTGAACGTTGTGGAGTCCTTAGTGCTCTCTGAGCTTGGTGGTTTTCTTGTAGACCCAATCAAGGAACATCATCAGTACATGAAGGGGAGTGAGGTTTGTGGAGAGGAAGGAAGAGGATAAGGAAAAGGACTTTATAGTTTTCTTGCAGACGTTTCTTTTTTTTTTTTTTTAATAATTTTTTATTTTTCCAAACTCTCCCCCATACATATACCGTAATATTTATCAGATGTTAACATACATTATTTTTACATTCATATATAAGATAGTTTTAATAAAATGCAATAAATGCATACACATGACTTTTGGTGTTGCTTGCCCATTTCCCCTTTCACCATATCCACACTCCTTCTTCTCTACCTTTTTTCTCTCTTTCTTCTCTTCCCTACTTCCCTCTTCTTCCTGTCCTCTTCTCTTTCCTTCACCACTCTCCTCCCCTTTTCCCCCCACTTTTCCTCTTCTCCTCCAACCTTCCTACTTCCTTCTCCCCTCTTTTACTCTTTTCTCTCTCCTCTCCTTTCTTCCCTCTCAACCTTCTTCAGATACAATTCAGGGGTAATGTCCGAGCAACTCCTCTCTCCAAATTTCCCTATCTGTATTATATACAATAAGATTAATACTTCTATTTATCTAACCTTCTCGGTATATACTTCTATAAACATTTATACAACCTCCAGTTATTCAATACTGTGTCGCCTGGGTCTCTCTCCTTATCTCTTGCAGACATTTCATGACCCAACTGAGTTATATTATCAGTGCTAGAAGGGAATGGGGTTTCTGAAGAGGAGGAGGAGGAGGAGGAGGAAAGGACTGTGGGCTCCTTGGTGTTCCCTGAACTGTATGGTTTTCTTGCAGACGTTTCATGACCCAACTGAGTTATATTATCAGTGCTAGAAGGGAATGGGGTTTCTGAGGAGAAGGAGGAGGAGGAGGAGGAGGAGGAAAGGACTGTGGGCTCCTTGGTGTCCCCTGAACTGTATGGTTTTCTTGCAGACGTTTCATGACCCAACTGAGTTACATTATTAGTGCTCTTTAAGCTGGGAGGGCACCAAGGACCCTACAATTCTGGGCTTTAACAGAGATTTTTCAAGCTGAATGCTTTTTTTTTGCTGGATATCGATGGTGGATGAAATAGCAAAGCAGCTCTAGGGCACCTTATCCACAGTGGGGGAAAAAAACAGCCTGTGCTTCACAGGTACCCCTGCACATTTACCCAAGACGGGACCCTCGGTTTCCGAACGGGAGCAAGAACGGGACCGTGAAAAGGAACGCAAGAAATCGGTTGTGACCAGCACAGCCACGGTGGAGCACGCGCCCATCTGGAGGCCAGGTTTGTTCATGAGCAGAGGTCCACCACCTCGGACGGGAAGGAGAGGGGCCTCGGCACCGTCTCATTTTGCCTCCGTTCCATCTTTTACGACAGGCACCGAGCACAGCAGCGGCCGTACATCTGCACACTCTCACAAACACTCCCCGGTTTCCCCTCGCGCACAGGAGAACATTCAGCAGCGGCCCAGTGTGTTGCACAACACCAACATGAAGATCATCTCCTCGGAGGGCCTCACTTCCTCCGTCTTGCGGTAGGTCAAATTCCAGAAAGGCGGAAGTGCGTTATTCTCGACATACACCCACGGTACAAAATGGACCATGCACGGCGCAGATTCTGGGTTGGTTGCTTGTCGGTTGTCATCATTTCTTGGTTTGTCACACCATCAGGATCAAGCGTGAGAAATTGGGAAATCCACGCAGTTCAAATGTATACAGGTAGCCCTCGACATAACGACCACAGTTGACCCCAAAATTTCTCTTGCTAAGTGAGATATGAGCCGAAGTGGCACAGCAGTTAGGGTGCAGTACTGCAGGCCACTTTAGCTGACTGTGTTCAGCAGGTCAGCGGTTCAAATCTCACCGACTCAAGGTTGACTCAGCCTTCCATCCTTCCGGGGTAGGTAAAATGAGGACCCAGATTGTTGGGGGCAATGTAAATATATATATACATTGCTTACTGGTGTACACCGCTTAGAGAGTGCTTCCACTTAAAGCGGTATATAAGTCTCATAAATAAATAAATTTGTTAAGTGAACTTTGCCCCATTTTACGACCTTTTGGCCACAGTTGTTAAGTTAGTGGCACAGTTGTTAAGTGAATCTGGCTTCCCCGTTGACTTTGCTTATCATACGGTCACAAAGGGGGATCACGTCACCCCAGGACACAGCAGCCATGATAAATATGAGTTCAGTTGCCAAGTGTCTGAATTTTGATCATGTGATCGTAGGGATGCTGCAATGGTTGTCAGTATGAAAAACGGTCGTAAGTCACTTTTGTCATTGCTGTTGTAACTCTGAACAGTCACTAAATGAACTGTTGGAGGTTGAGGACTGTGTAATGATTGCAAGCTTAGGCCGTCTACAAGAATCTGAGCTAAGGGTCAAAGCAAATTGGTGGTAGAGAAGAGTCAACGGAATTCAAAGTGGGCGGGACTTAGATCTCTTGTGCGCACGCAGGGACTCTAGCCTTATGACACGTTTGACCCCTCTCTCGGGCTCAGCCTGGTCATCTACACTCAGCCACATGTTCAGATTGGATTTGGCAATTTTATCCACCTAGTCCAGGGGTAGGCAACCTTGGCTCTTTTATGACTTGTGGACTTCAACTCCCTGACCTAGTCAGTCCAAGGACCTGGGATAGGCAGATGTTGTTTGATGAGGTTCAAGGTGATCGTTGTAGGTCAGTGATGGCGAACCTTTTAGAGACTGAGTGCCCAAACTGCAACCCAAAACCCACTTTTGCATCGTCGAGTGCTGGGTGGGCATGGCCCATTGGCTGAGTGTTGCCGGTTGGGTGGGCATGGCAAATTGAGTGGGCGTGTCTGCGGTGATAATGGCAGACTGGGTGGGACTAAAAAGTTCAATCAATCAATTCCAACTTTGCAAGATCTTTTTTTTTTTCCGCGAGAAATTGAAATTGACTGATTGAACTTTTTTTTTTTTTTTTTTTGCACACGGCAGTGGAGGCCTAAAGCGAAAAAGTTTTATAAAACCCAGCTGAAGGCCTAGGACTGGGGCGATGGCGTGCGTGCCAACAGAGAGGGCTCTGAGTGCCCCCTCCGGCACCCGTGCCATAGGTTCGCCACCACTGTTGTAGGTTGTTAGCTGTTCTGGGTCAAGCTGCCATTTGCATTGACTGATGGTTCTTTTATAGCTTTCTTTTCCTGCAAAGATTCAGACCCTTGGATGGAACACGGCTTATAGGCAAAATCCTAGGGTGCTTAACATGCAAATTCTGGATGTTAGTATAGGGAGGGGAATCTGTTGGAAACTAAGCCCATTTTTGCTCTTTCTCCCCTAGATGCTTTTCAGTCGCAGACCCCAAATTATAATCCAGCCAAGAAAAACTGCCTGGCCCCAGATTCTCCATAGTACAGCCTCTCTGTAGTTCAGTTTCCATCTTGTACTTGCAAGTTTGGAGGCAATCTAGTCCAACCCCAAGCAGGAAACCCTACACCATTCCAGACAATGGATGTCTACTCTCTTCGTAACCATCTCCAGTGTTGGAGCACCCACAACTTCTCATTGTGTCTTTGCACAAATCCAGGACTTGAATAACCCCATAACTACATTCTGCTTGACACCCTTTTGCAAAAGATGGGGGGTATTCCCTTCTCCTCCTCCAGGAGATCTCTTAACGTGGTCTTTCTGCTTCGCAGATCCTCTTCTTCTTCCTCTTCATCCACTGCCACCACGTCCCCAGCCTGCTCCTCCAGCTTCTGTCCGGCATCGACGTTGCGCAGCTCCCTAAGCGGCATGGACAGCTACGCCTCGGTGGTGGAATCGGCCCACGCGCAGAAGGAGGTCTCGTCCTCCAGGACCCAGGACGTCAAAAGCGAACGGTCTCAGCCCGAGGCCAATCACCTCTTCACCTCAAAGTTGTCCGCGGGGCCAGGCCTAGAACAGACACCTTCGCCCGTAAAAGCTACAGAGCCCAAGACTTTGTCCTCTGCTGGGCCAGGGGCGATCCACCCGTTTAGCAGAGGACAGGGGAAAATCCAGCCTTCGCATCATACCCCCTTGGACCCGTCACTGCACGCCGTTTCGGCCCCCGATCCGCTGAGTAGAGAAAAGAGTAAACCCTTTTCAGTGCAGGAGCAGGAGCTGCGAGTACTCGGTAAGACCACCATGACAGCAGCCAGCTTCATTGATGTCATTATCACGCGCCAAATTTCTTGCGATAAGGGGATGCCCGACAGAAGTTCATTAAATAACGGCGCCAATGGCGATGGTAAGATATTGGAGCGGGTGTTGGGGCAGCTCTCGGCCTCGGGGGGGGTCTTCCAGCCTGCACCCGGAGACATTACCAAAGACCCTTCCCTTTCCGCAATCATCTATTTTTTTTAAAAAAAGCGTTTTAATGTTCACATTTGTGGTGACGGCCCGTTTGCGTTCCCAGCGTTGTCTGCATAAAGGCCCCCCCATTTTGCACCCCTCCTGTGCTCATGCTTCTTCCTCTTTTTTTCTGTTTTGTTTTCCACTTTTCAGCCTACCTTTTTTATTTTTCCTCCTGAGCATGTTGTTGTGTGTGGCAGGGCAGGGCAGATTTGGAAACGGGGGTCTCTCCAAAGAGACAGGGGTCGAAATTTTGGGAGGATGACAGCGCATCATCAAAGCCCCCCCTCCCACTTGGCCAGACTTGCCAAGAGGGGGCCTGTGAGGCATGGTTGCGACTGTCGTTTTTATTCTTTGGACACCCGTCTACCTGCTTCCATGGACCCCTGCAAAACCCCTGCCAAAAGTACCGGAATGAGTGAGGTCACGAATTTCAGCACTGTGCTTGCTTCCAGGGTAATTGATGTTCTGCTTTGTCCATGAATTGTGTAAATTTGCTAAAGTCGACCGAGATACAGGTAGTCCTCGACTTAATGACGGCAATTGGGAGCAGAATTTCCACTGCTAAGCAAGGCAATTGTGAAATGAGTGGTGCTCGATGTTATGATCACCTTTGCGACAGTTGTTAAATGAGCCACACGGACGTTAAGTGAATCTGGATTTCCCCACTGGCTCTGTTTTGTCAGAAGCCAGTTGGGAAGGTGGCCATGGGTGATCACGTGACCCCGGGATGCTGCAGTTGTCATGAATACATGCCGGATGCCAAGTGCTGAATCGTGATCACGTGACCCTGGAGATGCTGCAACGGTCGTGTGAACAGGCATCATAAGTCAATTTTCTCAGTGGCGTTGTAACTTT
The DNA here is from genome assembly GCA_039797435.1 of Crotalus adamanteus. NCBI lineage: Eukaryota > Metazoa > Chordata > Lepidosauria > Squamata > Viperidae > Crotalus > Crotalus adamanteus. The sequence goes on along the minus strand of CM077933.1, from coordinate 4,462,267 downwards.
GAACGGTCGCTAAGCAAAGGATGGTAAGCCGAGGACTACCTGTGGTGTTGACCCAGATGATGTTGGGGAGAGAGAATCGGCTTACAAATTGTCCCTCGGTTCGTTCCCCAATCTCTGGTTTCCTGGATTGGTTGAGACTACAGCTCCCAAGATGGCAAACCAGGCTGGGGAAGGTTGTTCTAGAACTAGAACCATGGGTTTTGTTGTAGCTTGAATGGAAGTAACCCTTGGAGGAATCTCCAAACTCAGCGACACACAGGTGCCATCAACATAGCTCGGCCAATGAGTTGCTTGTCCAAAACAAAAGCTGTTCTAATTATAGTGTTGTAGCTTTATTTTGGACAACTTAAAGATGGGCGACTGCACCATTTGACACCTCAGTGTATTCCAAAAGACCACAGTGGAAGCCTACTGTGGGCTTTTCAACAGTGTTCCCCCCCTCATCCAGGGCCCATGGATCAGACTAGCCAGGACGGAGGTTGGATGTGAAGGACCTCTTGAATGTTCTCAAGTCATCTTCTCTAATGTAGGGATCCAAGCAATCAGATCACAGAATTCCAGGTGTCAAAAGTGGCCTTTGAGAGTATCTTTCATCCTTTCCCTAGCCTAGGGCTAGAGAACCTTGGCTCTTTTATGACTGGTGGACTTCAACACCCAGAATTCATGAACCAGCCATGTTGACTCAGGAATTCTGGAAGTTGAAGTCCACAATTCATAAAAGAGCCAAGGTTCCCTACCCCTGCTCTACCAGCTGTCATCACACTGCTGAGAAGGAAAGGCTGCCACCAATGTTTTAAGAATCTCTTTTGTGCTCCTCAGTTTTCCGTGGGAACTACAGTCCTGACGGCATTGAAACCATAAGCCCCGTGAACTCCCCCTCTGCCCTCCACGAGAAAGGGATGAAGCTGACTCAAGATAAGGAGAAAGGTCAGGGTCTCCTCCATCCATAACAGGGACCCTTCCCCGCTTGGCTATGGCGTGTTTCATTCCACCTTCGTTCCGCTCTTCTCATCTAGGTTCCCTCAAACCTTGTGGAGCGGAGATCTCACACATGCAACAGCTCCACCAGATCAGTGAGGGTCGCCAGTCCCCAGGTCAGCCGTTACAGGGACCCCCAAATGCCAAAGGACATCAGCGGGTCGTCACCTTGGCCCAGCACATCAACGTAAGTGGGGATGCTGCGACGGTCGTGACTTGCAAAACCCAGTTGTAAGTCATCTTTTCCAGCAGTATTGTGGCTTCAGTTGGTAAATGGATGGTTGCAAGACAGAGACAATCTGTCGGGTGCCTCAAAAGGATGGTGGTCTCTGAGGGTGGAGCTTCGTTCTCCGAGCTTCTAGGTTAGTTTCCGAACGTTTCATTAGAGGAGTTTAGGGGATGTCCATGTCGATGTTCTGTTTATAAGGGCTTGTCGAGTGAGGGTCTCGTGATGGATCAGGGGTGAGTCATCAGTGAGAGGCTTGTGATGGGGGGGTTACATCACGTCAGGCTCCTTGGAAGGTGAACTTTTGGGGGAGGGGGCTTGCGTGAGTTGATTGAGGGTCGGTGCAGTCTCTGGTTGGCTCTGTGGTTGATTTGGATTCTGAGGGATTCGTAGGTTGGTTGTAGGTCAATGTGTCTGTTGATAATCATAATCATCATAATAAAGTTGGAAGGGACCTTGGAGATCTTCTAGTCCAGGGGTAGGCAACCTTGGCTCTTTTATGACTCGTGGACTTCAACTCCCAGAATTCCTGAGCCAGCCATGCTGAGGGGAAAGGGAGAGGTTTCCAAGCTGAGTCCTGCTGGCTCACGAATTCTGGGAGTTGAAGTCCACCAGTCATAAAAGAGCCAAGGTTGCCTACCTCTGGCCTAGGCCTAGGCCGCTTTATGACTGGTGGACTTTAACTCCCAGAATTCCTGAGCCAGCCATGCTGAGGGGAAAGGGAGAGGTTTCCAAGCTGAGCCATGCTGGCTCAGGAATTCTGGGAGTTGAAGTCCACCAGTCATGAAGGGACCACAGTTCCCCCATGCTGGCTCAGGAATTCTGGGAGTTGAAGTCCACGAGTCATAAAAGAGCCAAGGTTGCCTACCCCTGGTCTAGTCCAACCCCCTACAGGAAACCCTATACCATTTCAGACAAATGGCTGTCCAGTCTCTTCTTAAAAACTTCCAGTGTTGGAGCATTCACCGCTTCTGGAGGCAGGTTGTTCCACTGGTTAATTGTTCTCACTGTCAGGAAGTTTCTCCTTAATTCGAGATTGCTTCTCTCCCGGATTAGTTTCCACCTGTGGCTTCTTGTCCTGCTGTCAGGACCCCCAAACTCTCCTCTCTTCCCTAGGTCAATATTCTGCTTTTTGGGACCGCCATTCTGTTGGGGGGGGGCAGGTGGAGTTGCATGTGCTTGGGATACCTTTTGCTTTCTATATTTCCCCTCCTCCCTCCATCCTTTCGAGATAGGCATGTGTCTCCCTTTATCAAGGAGATTCTTGCAGAGAAACAAAACTGGAGAAGGCCTTGAGATGCACGCCAACTGTGTGTCACCCTGTGGATTGGCTGGATTTCAAAAGGATATTATGATTTTGATGGGAGGAGGAATATTGCTGATTTAATTATACCCTTCAAGCGGGATTTTCCCCGGATCTTGCTTTGCCTTCCCTACTGTTCCTGACCCTTAATAAAAGTTTCCTTTTGAGACAATGCCTGTTTCAAGAGTTCTGCTTTCTTGGGTGGTTAGCTGAGGTGGGTCCTTACACCTGCCTTCAGGCACTTTGGAGAATAGCTTGACTGCCTCTTCTTTGGGGCAGACTCTGAGATATTGGAAGGCTGCTATCATGTCCCCCCTCATCCTTCTCTTTATTAAAGTAGACATACTCAATTCCAGCAACCATTCCTTATATGTTTTAGCCTCCAGTCCCCTGATCGTCTTTGTTGTTCTTCTCTGCACTCTTTCTAGAGTCTCAGCATCTTTTTTATATTGTTGCGATGTGATGCAACAATATAAAGGCAGGTGTAAGGACCCACCTCAGCTAACCTCCCAAGAAAGCAGAATTCTTGAAACAGGCATCGTCTCCAAAGGAAACTTTTATTAGAGGTCAGGAACAGTAGGGAAGTCAAAGCAAGATCTGGGGAAAATCCCGCTTGAAGACAAGCGCCATGTTCAACTGGGGCTCGGAGGCAAGTCTGCAAACCTGCAGAGCTGTTGTTTGTCAGGACCGCAAATCCCACGCTGGGGGATCTGTGGAGATTCTCAGTCATCCAGGTCCTGGTTGCTTTTTTCAAGAGGCCACTGAACTTGGTTTTTTTCCCTTGAAGACGTTCTGCTTCTCACCCAAGAGGCTTCTTCAGTTCTAACTGAAGAATCCTGCATTTCCCCACCTTTCGGTTAGAACTGAAGAATCTTCCTGGAGGAGAAGTGAAACGTCTTCAAGGAAAAGCCCATTAAGTCCAGCTGCCTCTTGAAAAAACACCTTTGGGACAACCACACTGTTGGGGGTGGGGGGATCATTTGGACCCTCTTCAGACAACCACTTGGCTATGTCTGGAGAAGACTCCTGCGAGTCCCTTGGACTGCAAGGCCTTCAAACCGGTCAGTCCTGGAAGAGATCAACCCCGACTGCTCTTTAGAAGGCCAGATCCTGAAGTTGAAACTCAAGGACTTTGGCCACCTAATGAGAAGGAAGGACTCACTGGAGAAGAGCCTGATGCTGGGAAAGATTGAGGGCAACAGAAGAAGGGGACGACGGAGAATGAGGTGGCTGGATGGAGTCACTAAAGCAGTAGGCATGAGCTTAAATGGACTCCAGAAGATGGTAGAGGACAGGAAGGCCTGGAGGGACGTTGTCCATGGGGTCGCGATGGGTCGGACACGACTTCGCAATTACCAACAACAATGTCTTCAGGGAAGGGACCAGGATCCAGGCGCCCTTGAAATATTGGAAGACTGCTATCATGTCCCCCCCCCCTCATCCTTCTCTTCAGAATTGCTTGTGGGGTGCCAGGCTTGGACGCGCGTGGCAGGTGGTAGCGTGGCCAGTGATTCTTGTGTTGCTCCAGTCGAACTGGTGGTGCTGGCGTTAGCGGTAGTGAACTCTTTTGAGAAATGACCGCAAAGAAAAAACAGAAAGATATGCCTTCTCTTCTTACAGGAAGTCATCACTCAAGACTACACGCGCCATCATCCCCAGCAACTCAATCCCCATATCCAGCCTCCTGTCTACTCCTACTCGGGGGCTGCTGCTCCTGTGCTGGATCTCCGCCGAGCCCCTCCTGAATCTTACCTCCAGCACCAACCAATGGAACATGTTTCATCTTCTAGAATCTCCCCTGAAAGTGAAGCAGACCAAAGGTGAGGCCATCTTCTCTCCTTCCCATCATGGAAGAGGTCCCTGAAGGTGGAAGATGGGCTGTAGGAACAGAAAGGGTGCCCAAATCCAGGTTGGTGGAGAGAATAGAATAGGATAGGATAGGATAGGATAGGATAGGATAGGATAGGATAGGATAGGATAGGATAGAATGATTGTATAATAGAACAGAAGAGAACAGAACAGAACAGAATAGAATAGAATAGAATAGAATAGAATAGAATAGAGAATAGAATAAGGAATAGAATAAGGAATAGAAATAGAAATAGAATAGAATAGAATAGAATAGAATAGAATAGAATAGAATAGAATAGAATAGAATAGAATAGAGACTAGAATAAGGAATAGAGTAAGGAATAGAATAAGGAATAGAATAGAAATAGGATAGGATAGGATAGAATAGAGAATAGAATAAGGAATAGAATAAGGAATAGAATAGAAATAGGATAGAATAGAATAGAATAGAATAAGGAATGGAATAGAAAAGAGAATAGAATAGAATAGAATAGAATAGAATAGAATAGAATAGAATAGAATAAGGAATAGAATAGAAATAGGATAGGATAGGATAGAATAAGGAATAGAATAGAATAGAATAGAATAGAATAGAATAGAATAGAATAGAATAGAATAGAATAGAATAGAATAGAATAGAATAGAATAGGAAATGGAAATAAATAGAATTAGAATTGAACTGGAAGGGATCTTGGAGGTCTTCTAGTCCAGTCCCCTGCTCAAGCAGGAGACCCTATACCAGGAGTAGGCAACCTTGGCTCTTTTATGACTCGTGGACTTGCAACTCCCAGAATTCCTGAGCCAGCATGGCTCAGCTTGGAAACCTCTCCCTTTCCTCTCAGCCTGGCTGGCTCAGGAATTCTGGGATTTGAAGTCCATCAGTCATAAAAGAGCCAAGATTGCCTACTCCTGACCTACACCATCTCAGACAAGTGACTTTCCAATCTCTTCTTAAAAACCTCCAGTGATGGAGCACCCACGATTTCTGGAGGCAAAGCTGTTCCACTGGTTAATTGCCCTCACTATTAGGAAGTTTCTCCTTAATTCCAGGTTGCTTCTCTCTTTGATCAGTTTCCACCCATTGTTTCTTGTCCTGCCGTCAGGTGCTTTGGACAATAAATTGACCCCCTCTTCTTTGTGGCAGCCCCTCAGATACTGGAACACTGCTATCATGTCACCCCTATTTCTTCTTTTCTTTAGACTAGCCAAACCCAAGTCCTGCAGCCGTTCTTCGTATGTTTTGGTCTCCAGGCCTTGGATCATCTTAGTTGCTCTTCTCTGAATTTTTTCCAAACTCTCAACATCTTGTTTGTGGGAGACTTAGCATCCCGGAGGTCACATTCAAAGAACAGAGAGTGTGAAAACCCCTTATGCATGTTTGTGAAAATAATCACTAGTGGTACAAACTCTGACGGAGATACCTGTCCATACCTGGCCTACATGTCTGTGGAGTTTCTCAGTCCTCCAGGTCAGGGTTGTCCCCAAGATGCTTTTTCAAAAGGCAACTGGACTTCCTTGTTTTTCCTTGAAGACGTTTCGCTTTTCACGCAAGGAGCTTCTTCAGTTCTTGGATGAGGAGCGACATGTCTTCAAGGAAAAACAAACCCTGTTCGTTGCAATTCTCGTTTTGGGCCCTTCAAACCTCCAGATCTTCATCCGTCAGAAGGCTCCTCTCTTTCCCGTCTCACCGAACGGAAGAAACATAACTCTCAACCTCCAGTGAGCTGCTCAACCCACCTGCCTTTGGTTTCACGAGGTTCTTGTTGCCCGAGTCTCACCTTCTCACTCGTAACCTCCGCAGATCGCCTGAGCAAATTAAAATTCCATCTTCGGACAACTGCATTGAGCCGATCTCTCCGCCGGAGGGAAACGCAGAAGCCGAGCGTGTCCGAAACAGCGCCTACCCTGTTCTGTATCGCGAGGGCGAGCAGCTGGAGCTGAGGTAAGAAGCCGGGCGGACAGCGTAGCGAGGGGTGACATGGCTTGGGGTGTCAGCTGAGAAAGACTCGGGGATCTTTTCGATCTGGCAGAGGCTGCACCCGATCCCCTGGAAACAGCGTCCAACCGCCAGCGTTCTTCAGCAAACTGACAGAAAGCAATTCCGCCATGGTGAAATCCAAGAAGCAGGAGATCATCAAAAAACTCAGCACCAGCAACCGGAACGAGGCAGAATACAGTGAGAATTTCACTCGGCTCTTCTGTCTGTCTGTCTGTCTGTCTGTCTATCTATCTATCTATCTATCTATCTATCTATCTATCTATCTATCTATCTATCTATCTATCTATCTATCTCATCGTCTGTCTACTATCCAGCTCTTTCTTTCTTTCTTTCTTTCTTTCTTTCTTTCTTTCTTTCTTTCTCTTTCTTTCTTTCTTCTTTCTTTCTTCTTTCTTCCTTCCTTCTTTCATCTCTCTCTCTCTCTCTCTATATATATATATATATATATATATATATCATTGTCTGTCTTCTATCTAGCTTTCTTTCTTTCCTTCCTTCCTTCCTTCCTTCCTTCCTTCCTTCCTTCCTTCCTTCCTTCCTCCATATCGCTCTCTTTCTTTCTTCTTCCTTCCTTCCTTCCTTCCTTCTTTCATCTCTCTCTCTCTCTCTCTCTCTCTCTCTCTCTCTCTCTCTCTCTCTCTCTATATATATATATATATATATATATATATATATATATATATATATCATCGTCTGTCTTCTATCTAGCTTTCTTTCCTTCCTTCCTTCCTTCCTTCCTTCCTTCCTTCCATCCTTCCTCCATATCGCTCTTTCTTTCTTTCTTTCTTTCTTTCTTTCTCTTTCTCTCTCTCTCTCTCTCTCTCTCTCTCTCTCTCCCTCCCTATTTATCTATCTATCTATCTATCTACACCATATGTATGTATGTATATATGTATGCAGTTCTCTGGCATGTTTGAAAAAAAAATGCTTCAGATATGCTGAAGAATTAATTGTTGGCTACCTATTCAGTCAACGAATTGTTCACCATGGGCCAGTTTCCCCCAAAATTGGAAGTACATAAAGGTTTTGGGCCAAATCATCGTAAAACGTGATCACATGCCCACAGGGTGCTGCAAGCGTACATAAATGCAGGCTGGTTGCTGTCCACCCACGCTTTCATCTTGCACGATTGCAAGCGAGCCTCTGGCCATCAGAACCTCTGAATCAGGTTATAGGTATCTTTCTGGAGATCTGTCATAACTTTGAATGGTCACTTTATGACCGGTCGTAACTTGAGGACTTCCCTGTAGTTCTTTTCTCCATCTATCAGTCTATCTATCTGTGTCTGTCTGTCTGTCTGTCTGTCTGTCTATCTATCTATCTATCTATCTATCTATCTATCTATCTATCTATCTATCTATCTATCTATCTATCTATCTATCTATCTATCAAGACAGTTCATCTGAGTTTTAGCCCCAAGATTTTTTTCCCCCAAAACGACGTTCTGAAATTGTAGTAGGACTTCTTCGGATGTTGCCTCCTCTAAGCTGTTTCTCTTTGATCTTCCTTCCAGATGTTGGACAACCCGGAACAGAGATTTTTTACATGCCAGCAATGACAGGAACAGGTAAGTACTAGAACTCTTTCTGCACCCTGTGTTTGATTTTTCCCTACCTGGAATGGTGCCCTCTTTTGGGGCCACTCGGCACGTGAGGTTGGGGGTGACTTTTGCAAGCTGATAAAGCTGGTTCAGCTGTCCCCCAACAGAAGATTGAAAAACCTTTAAAACATTTGGAGAGGAGGAAGAAGCCCAATGATAGGTTGGATTGTTAATTTTTTTTCAATATAAAAAAATCACCCCATGTTCCTCAACCTCTGTCTCTTGGCCTCATTTAATTACATTTTAATTATTTCCCTCTTTCCCTGGGAACGTTGGGCAAATAGCTGCCCCTTTAGTGCTTTCTCTGGTCTTTTTGCATTGCCACACCTTAACTGCATGGCTTCTAATGACTCACAATTGCGACACAACCACCAGCATGACACCACTGATCCCGAGTCAAACCGTACCACTTGCTTAGCTGACGTCCTCTTTTGCCTCCACCCCAAAATTGGGGAAAAGGCTGGAGGGAAAAACTGTGGAAGAATTTGAGAAAATTTGCATAGCTGGTGGATGGGACCACTTCCATGGGTGCCGAGGAACGTGTCCTCAGATTTTATGAGGGCTGTTGGTCCCATGTGACATTGACGTTGGGAGAAGACCAGTCCCTCCATTTTGAAGGGTCCCAATAAAGGAAGTGGTGGTAGCCATTCTTCCGTTGACCTCAAGGTTGTCCATGGTCAAGTATAGGATGGGCTAGAGTTTAAGAACATCAGTTTGGGCAGTTACTAAAAAACATGGAGAAGACAGGTGGAGACATCTTGGTCTCACAAAAGGAGCCCTCCCCAAAAAAATTTTTTTTCTTTTACATTTCCTTCCTGTCTTCCTGTTTACACTGAATTCATATTTGCAGTGAAGACATTCAACTGATCAAGGGATCCACCAAAAGGTGAAGGACTTTGCCAATGGTATTGTCCACATATTTCAAGGAACATTGAGGAGTCCCACCAAGCCCTCATGACCTCTGGCAGCTAGGATACCTTATATATATATATTTTAACCATATTCAGAGTCACCTCCAAGATGTTCCGAACCATAATATCATGGCTACTGCAAAAACGTTGCCCTTCCTTCCCAACGCTTGTCACTTGTTCTGTAGAAGACAGTGAAGAAAGATTGCAGTGATAGCCACCATTCTTTCAAGGGATGGTGTGGTTCGTTGAAATGCTACCAGTTCTGTCTGGAACAAGGACATCAGAAACACCTTAGAAGATGAGGAGAAGGAGGATGACCCATAGATGGGGTAGATCCAGGTCAACCCTCCTCTCTATTTTGCCCTCTGGTCAGCATCAGTTGCAATCACCAGAGAGGCACCACGAGAGAGGAACACAACAAACATGGGTAACATCTGAACCCACTTAAGCTCAGAGCCCCCTCACAAAGCCAAGATGAAACCATGCCAGGGCTGAATACGAGCCAGCTTCCTCCCCACCTCTGTCTTTAGAGTCGATGTGTGCGCCCAACGTGGCGCTCCAGAAACAGACAATCCATGCCTCCGCCTGCCTTCCTTCCTTGGGAACATCTCCAGAACTTGGGACCAGGCCACGCGTGGTCTGCATGGCAGGGTTTGGCGGGGAGAGAACTAAACACAGCGGGCGGCGTTGTGTCGTTTCGCAAGGATGTGCTGACAGTTTTATTTCTCCCTTCCCTTCTCCCTTCCTTTGTTTTCTTCCCTCCCACCTCCCCCATTTCTCCCTCGGCACCCCCTTTTCTCTGCCCCCCTCCCAAACCCCCTCCCTCCCTCCCGTACCCCCAGGGTTAATCAGTTGTAGGAGCCAGGCGGTCCAGGAAAACCCTAGTTCCAACATGGGGCTGGAGGCCATTATCAGAAAAGCTCTCATGGGTAAATATGACCATCGGTGGGACGAGCCCGCTTCGCTCGGTACCAATGCTTTTAACCCTCTGAATGCCAGCACAAGCTTGCCTGCTGTTTTGCCCGTAACCTCTGCTGATGGACAGATTGACGATCTTCCTTCTTCCACGCCAGGTCGGCCCGGTTGCGTTGACGCGATTAATCCTCCCTCTCTGTCTTTTCCTCCTTTCTCCCTGTCTCCTTGTGTGTCCATGTTTTAATGGCGCCGATGGATGCACCTCGGGGTTTGTTTTTATGTCTCTCTGTGTGTGTATCAGCACTTAGCCCGGCTTCCGATAAAACAGTGGTTCTCAACCTTTTTAATGCCGCGACCCCCAACCGGTCGTAAGTCGAGGACTACTCAACCGGTCGTAAGTCGAGGACTACACTGGTGCAGCACCGTTTGCAGAATGGGACTTTTGGCGGGCTCAGCAGGGCAGAGACAGCCTGGACAATTCCTATTGGCTTTTGAAAGCCAGTAGAATTAGACTCTATTCAAGAGAGTCTATTCTATTGGTTTCCCAAAGCCAATAGAATAAAAGGGAGTAGCACAGCTAAGGAAAAGGGGGGAAAAATGGCGGACTGCGTTGTTTGGCGACCCCCGTGAAATGGTCGTTTGACCCCAAATGGGGTCCCGACCCACAGGTTGAGAACCACTGCGATAAAACCATTGACCGTTGGGCTGTCTCTCCTTTCCCTCTTCGTTTTTTGTTCATCGCTCCGTTTTCCCGCTGTCCAGATGACTTGGTGGTTAGAAATATTGGGGTGTGTGGGAAATACTCTGGGGTTCACAGCCCAGGCAGTCTGGGACAGGGGACAGTAATGCCACCCCTTGCTCACAAAGGGTATAGGTACGTGTAGTCCTTGGCTGACCTTGACCATTTGGTTAGTGACAGTTCAAAGTTACAGAGGAGCTGAAAAGGTGACTTCTGACAGTTTTTTTCACATTTAACGACAGTTGCAGCATCCCCAAGGTCATGTGATCAGAATTTGGCAACTGGCATGTACTTATGACTGTTGCATTATCCCAGGATCATGCGATTCCCTTTTGTGACTTTCTCACAAAATCAGCGAGGAAGCCAGATTTCATTGAATAACCGTGTTACTAACGGAACTGCAGTGATTCACTTAACGACGGTGACAAGAAAGGTCGTAAAATGGGGCAAAATTCACTTAGCGACTGACTCGCTTAGCAATGGAAATTTGGGGCTCGGTTGTCCTAAGCCAAGGACTACGTATACACCTCATTCACTTCACAATAGCTGCAATATGTGTGTGTGTGTGTGTGTGTGTGTGTGTGTGTGTGTGTGTGTGTGTGTGTGTGTGTATATATATATATATATATATATATATATATCAAAAAATCTGGTCCGGTCACATGGGTGCCTTGGTTTACGACCGTCATGACTTGCAAGGAAATTACGACCCTTTACGGTTGTAAGTGGAGAACTACCAATCGTGCAAGGTGAAAGCGTGGGTGGTTTAGATCGAGGGGAAATTGCTGTCAGGACGAGGGTGGATAAAACATTTTGAGAGGTCCTGGGTGCTCCCGGAGATCGGTTGTTTTCTTGCAGACGCTCCGTTATCCAAACTAAGTAACATCATCAGTGCTAGAAGGGATTGAATGGAAGGAGGGAGGGAAAAGGAAGGAAGGAAGGAAGGAAGGAAGGAAGGAAGGAAGGAAGGAAGGAAGGAAGGAAGGAAGGAAGGAAGGAAGGAAGGAAGGAAGGACTATGAGGTCCTGGGTGCTCTTTGAACTTGCTTGTTTTCTTGCAGATGTTTCATTACCCAACTAGGTAACATCATCAGTGCTAGAAGGGAGTGGAATTTAGGGAGGGAGGGAGGGAGGGAGGGAAGGAAGGAAGGAAGGAAGGAAGGAAGGAAGGAAGGAAGGAAGGAAGGAAGGAAGGAAGGAAGGAAGGAAGGAAGGAAGGAAGGAAGGACTATGGGGTTCTCTGAGCTTGCTGGTTTTCTTGCAGACATTTCATTACCCAGCTAGGTAACATCATCAGTGCTAGTACTAGCTGATTAGTGTTAGCATTGATGATGTTACCTACTTTGGTAATGAAATGTCTGCAAGAAAACAACCAAGCTCAGAGGGCACCAAGGACTCCTCATTTCCACCCTGAGCTACAAATATTTTCCTTTATTGGTACAGAATATTGTGGTGGCCTCCTTAGGCTAACTCGGCCTTGGGGCGATGGCCATTGGGGTCCTTCATGAGGCTGCATTCTTGAAGACAAAAGAGGAATCTCTGTGGGCCAGGGGTAGGCAACCTCGGCTCTTTTATGACTCATGGACTTCAACTCCCAGAATTCTTGAGTCAGCTATGAGCTCATAGCTGACTCAAGAATTCTGGGTCATAAAAGAGCCGAGGTTGCCTACCCCTGCTCTGGGCCATTCACCCCCTTTCCTTACAGCCTCAAATGAAGTCGTAGGTGACAGTCATTAATTAGGTCAGAAATTGTCCCAATCGATGTACAGACACAGAAACATATCCCGTACATCATTGTTGTTGTATGTCGAGGACTGCCTGTAGTGTGGTGAAATGGGGGGAGGTCTTTCTTTGTTTCTCAGCCCGCCCACCCCCCTCTCTTTTCCTGCTCTCTGCTAAGCCTCGTTGTTCTCCTGTTGTGATCAAGTCCCTGGGAAGATGGCGTTGGGAGGGCACCCAGCTCCTTTCCGCCCGTTCGACGTGGTGTGACTTTCTCCTGGGAATTGGAAAAATGTTGTGCTTTTTTTCCCACAGGAGGAGGGAAAGCAAAGTCTGCCGCCCGAGCCAACAGCCGGAAGGCCAGATCTCCAGCTCCCGGCCTGTCCTCCTCCATTGAGCGGCCTCCATCCGTTTCGTCCGTTCACTCCGAGGGGGACTGTAACAGGAGGACACCTCTAACCAACCGTGTTTGGGAGGACAGGCCATCATCCACAGGTACTGCCACGTCCTTCTACCCCAGGTTTGCAGTTCCCAGGAGTGTCAGGCGCAGAGAAGCGGGTTGTGGCATGTTCAGTTTGGCTGCGAAATGCCATTATCGTACCGCGTCTCCCCGAAAATAACCCTAACCTTGATTTTTTACGCGTGTGCCTAATAAGCCCTACCCCCCAAAATAAGCCCAAGTAAGACCTCACCCACTCTGTCCCATGTCTGGTGATACGAGGTGGGGCGAGATGCATGCGTAAAAATCAAGCTAGGGAGCGGAGCTGCCCACGCGCTCTGCATCCGCTTACCTCAAGGCCCTCGTAGCCAGGCCTCTGACACCCCGACACCTGCCTTGCCTCCCAGCGGCGGCAGCAACATCCCCGTCCATTTCTTCTAGTTGCTGGTGGCTGTTTGTGGCAGGACGCCAAATGGCGCATGGCACCAGTGCGAGCGGCAGCACCGGTGCCACGCACCACAGGGTGTCCTGCCGCGAGCGGTGACATCGCCGCAATGCGCCACATAGCCTCCTGCCATGAGTGGTGGCACCTTCGCGATGTGTCATGTGTCATGCCAGAAGCGACGGCATTGGCGCGACATACCACATGGCCTCTGCCTCCTATAAGCAGGTAAGACATCCCCCCAAAATAAGACCTAGTGCAGGGATAGGCAACCTTGGCTCTTTGATCACTCGTGGACTTCAGCTCCCAGAATTCCTGAGCCAGCCATGCTGAGGGGAAAGGGAAAGGTTTCCAAGCTGAGCCATGCCGGCTCAGAAATTCTGGGAGTTTAAGTCCACGAGTCATCAAAGAGCCAAGGTTGCCTACCCCTGGCCTAATGCCCCTTTTGGACGCAAAAAAAAAAGACCGGTTCTTATTTTCGGGGAAACATGGTAGCAACCAGCCAGAGTAGACCGTGGCCCAAATATTAAGAAAGCCATCAAAGTTGGAGTGGTTGAAGGATTGGACCTGGAATGAGGAGACTTGGGTTCAATGTCTGTAGCTACAGAAGTCCTCAAGTGACTGTGGGTCTTCTGTCTTGGCCCAACTAAATCCTACACGGGAATGTTGTAGGAAAGCTTTGGAAGACATGAGATGTCAATCTCATTCAATGTCGACATGTGAAAGCAGGGCAGTAGATGACCTTGAGAAGATAGGATAATGTAGGTATGAAGATGTTGAGCCCAAGGACACCTGGATTTTCCTTCTTCCTCCTTGGGGAAGTTCTCAAGGTGGCTTTAGGCATGCCACTCTTTGTCAGGCCAGCTTAGATTCCAGATTTGTTACTTAGAAAAAGAGGAGGGGGTTTGTACACATCTTTTTGCTCCTCAAGGAAGGGTGGACTGCAAACCAATCAACCAATCAACCCGTTTCCATGAGCTAGATGACATTTTCTCCAGGTGATAGCATTGGAATTTCATTTCTTACCCCATTTATGCATGGTGCCATTTTATCAGAGGTCGATCAATCCATGGTGAGACAGTGAATGATGACCATCAAGTGGTATCTGAGAATCTGACCTGGTTTGTCCAGTCTTGGGTGCCCTGGCTACTTCTCTAGAGTTTCATCTGGGATATCTCCCTCTGAGAACATTCCAGATTCAACCAGAGACTTTTGACAAGCTTCGAAGCACGGTTTTGCTGGTGGGACAAATATTGCTTCTCAGCTTGCCAACAAAACTTGGGGGGGGGGAAGGGGAGAGGTTTGGATTGCAGACTTTGAAGAGACTCAAGGACATTACAACAGATGTCTGGCGGGATCTAGAGATGCTTTCTCATAACAATATTTTTCTACTTGATTGGGCAACCTAATGAGGAGGGAGGAGGAAGAATTCTCTGCTTTTACTATATGGGCTTGGGAGGGGACTTTCCAGAGCTGGTTTTGCTTTCATTCGCACCGAAGTGATGTACTCAATAAAGTTTTGCATCAAGAGATTGGAATGTCTCGAAGGGGTTTGCTTGGCTGGGTTCTTCAGTTGGAACCTTGACATGCGGACCCTCCTAAACATACCTCCTTACAACTTCATGCATAGAAGTCCTTCTCTTCTCCCCCTTTCCAAAAGTTATAAACTCCCCCATTGATGGAATTCTGTGGTGCTGAGAGGGATAATGTCAGAATCCAATTATATTTCATCTCTAGTTATCAATTATAAAAAAACCCATTTCTGCCTTCTATGGATTCTGCCATACGATGAAGGGAAGGGGGTGAACAAAGGGGCTTTATGGGCCTCACTTCCTTCGGTACACTTCAAAGGAACTGGATGTGTATATCACCAAAAGGACTAACCATCACAATGGGGCTACTACCTTCATGTAGTTCTCTCTGAAGTCTCCATTCAGCCAGCAGTAAGGAAAAGGGGGTGGGAGTGTAATGCCTGAGACTGTCGCTGGAAGAAGGGGTGATTGGGTGGGGCTACTGGGGAACCCCTTAAAACCTTGAATGGGAGAGCTTGGACCCCAAGTCCTGTCTAGAACGCCTGCAACCATTTTCTCTTAATAAAGGATGCCTGTTGGAAGAACTATTCCAAGAGTTCTGTCTTCTTAAGATGCAAAGTGGGGTGGGTCTTTACAGATAATCCCGGTTCTTTCGCGTGAGAAGATCTCCTCAAAAGGGAGAGCTCTTGGGGTGGTGTCTGTGAGTGTGAGGAGATGTGAGATGGGTTGGGCGTCTTGCACACACCTAAAGCTACTTTCTACACAGTTCATGGACCAGAACCCTCAACCGCTGTTCTCCCACCTTCCTTTTCATCATCCTGCAGGTTCAACGCCGTTTCCGTACAACCCCTTGACGGTGAGACTTTCCACAGGAGTCGTGACCGGCCCACCACCACCCACTGCCACCGTTTTACAGGGCAACTCCGGAAGCCAGAACCACAGTTGGGAAGAAGAGCCCAAACCACTGCTGGTTTCACAGTATGAGACCCTCTCGGACAGTGAATGAGAAGAGAGAAGGCCATGACAGGAAGACCAATGGACAGATGGATGTGGTGGCTATGGAACGGGCCCGGGCCGGGGGATTCTGGGAACTTGTCTCCTTCGGGGGGGGGGTTGTTTAATATTTTATGACCTTTAGAAAGAAGGTATAGAAAATCACAACAGAAGAAAGCTAATAGGTTTAAAGCCTTAAAAAACAACCAGGAATTGGAAACCCCCCCCCCCCCATTCCACTTGGGATGAGAGCTGATGGCCAAGAAAAAGGGGCTTTGAGATGGCAAAGTCTACCAACACTCAGGGGGTATCATCTTCTGCGTCAACTTTGGCCTTCAGCCCAGCAGAGAAAGAAGGTGAAGGAAAAGTGTTGGCTTGGTCAACTCTTGTTGAGGTTCAGCATCTGTATCTTCTCGAGCTCAGCTCCTGACCTAATACTTGAAACACAGATCATTCAACCCCTCTTTCCTGTATCTCCTCATCTTAGCTTAGTGAGGGACCACCGTAGTGGAGCTGCGTGTGGTGGTCATCTAGAGAAGATGACCCAGGGCGACCCAATGAATTAACAGATCCCGTTTCTGGTCATTCAGAACAGGAGAATAGGGCTGTTCCCCATGTTCTGTGCCCTTCTAGACTTGGAAGTGTGCAGCTGAATTTGGAACATGTTAGAAGCAGGAACTTGGGGTGCAGAGATAGATGTCAAGGAGAAAAACCAAAAGAGATAAGTTCGTTTGGGACGGTGGGGAGAAGAAGTTGGGATATCCATCCGAGAGAATTCCTCTGGACATTAGGGATTGCCTACGGATGGAGAACACAACAGGCAGTTATTAAAATGCACCAAACTCTCAAAACGCTGCTGTTGGTTTCATCTACAGCAGTGCTCCTCCACCTTGGCCCCTTTAAGAAGGATGGACTTCAACTCCCAGTGTTCCCCAGCGTTTCCCCAGCCAGGGGAATTCTGGGAGTTGAAGTCCGCCCGTCTTCAACCGGCTGAGGTTGAGAAACACTGATCTACAGGGTATATTTTTGTTACATTTGGGGAAAACGATGCCAGATATTTCAGAGGATTATTTTTAATTCTCAAGTTTGGGGGGAGGCGAGGAAGGATTCTAAAACAGTGTTATATGCTGCTTTTTTTTTTTTTTGGTCGCTAATTCTTGTACAAAAGAGGGTTTCTGTGTGGCGTGCGAGATTTTTGATCTGTTTGTCCATTGTATGGAAAAGTCGAGGGGTAATAACCAGGATCCAGCAAAATGGTTCTGTAATTCAGTAGAATGTATTAACGTAGCTTTTTTATTAAAAATGTGAATATATATATATATATATATATATATGTAGGTCTTTGGTTATTCAGGTTTTCTCCCGCATCAAATTGGAAGTGTCTTGGCGACGTTTTGACGAAGTCTCATTCGTCATCTTCAGGCTGGTGTTTTCGGATTCGTGCTTCTTCGTGCTTCATTTGCTCCTAGAAGCACGAAGCCGAAAACACCAGCCTGAAGATGACGAATGAGACTTCGTCGAAATGTCGCCAAGAGACTTCCAATTTGGCGCGGGAGAAAACCCGAGTAACCAAAGACCTACATACAAACACCCGCGAAAACCTCAGAATATATATACACACATACACACACACACACACATATATATATATATATATATATATATATATATATATATATATATATATATAAAGTTGGCAAGCTGAGAAGCTATATATATATATATATATATATATATATATATATATATATATATATATATATATATATATATATATATATATATATATATATATATATATATATATATATATTTTCACATTCAAAAATTTGTCTCTGTTGAGAAGAGTGATGGAAACTTGCAGGAAAGTTGAAATAAGTAATTTTCACACACACACACACACACACACCAGATAGTGTGTTTATTCATTTGGGGCAAGGGTGCTGAGAGAGGATCCCTTTCCCCCCCTTTTAACTCACACAAACCACCATAACTATAATTCAAAGTGAACATCCTCATTTTGTGCACTTCCTAAGGTTGAGAAATTCTGCCCTAGATGGAGATGTTTCTCTTACTGTATTCTTGAGAACAAGGATCCCAGATAGTTGAGTCTTTCCTGGAGCAGACAACAGCCACGTTGTCTGAAAAAGGACACTATCACACCGTTGGTATCGCCCCGTTGTTTAAGTTTGTTTTTTTCAGTGAAGTTGGCTTTCCCAACCGTTTTTCTCCTACTCGTCCCCTTCATTTTCTCGTATTGATGCAGCTGCTTGTTACAGTATATTAAACTCCGGCATGCATTATTAAATTTTTGCAAAACTGGTATATGTGAAGGCTCAGAAACGATTCAGGCATTAGGGGGGGAAAAATAGAGGAATCTCTCTGCTTTCCTTCTGTTAAGACTTCTGAATTTCTGAGGCTGAAGGATTTGGCCTCGTGGGGCTAAAGAATATCCCCACTTCTCCCCCCCCCCAGTTAAGTCTTGACAATGAAGGACCTGCAATCAAAGATGCCTTAGCACAGACACGGAAGGATGGTCTGGTGGTAGACAAGTTATGTAGGGAATAAACTCTAGATTTCAAGCACCGTGCAGCCTCTCTTAAAAAGGAATGTAAAAACCCACTTGTGACAAAGCCAGATTTTGCTACTGCCAGATCTCACAAGGAGCAAAGAAAATCAAGCTTACAACAGTAGGCATTTAGAAACTAGATAGTTGCCAGGGCCATGGTGCTCTGCTATGTCTTAAAAAGCTTGCCCAGCTTCCTTCTTTAAAGAACCTAGATGGTCTTTCAAGACAGGAAACATTAAGCATGCCCCATGTACATCCCACAGACCCAGTTTTCTACCTAGTAAAGGTCATGCATCTGCCTTAAAACAGATTCAAATCCAGTCAGCTACTGTCAACAGATTACCTTACAAGGGAGGTGATGGTCTTCATTGGACCTGGTGGGTACCCATGTTGCTTATTCTTGGCCTTGGTAGCTTACAAAGACAGCCAGCAGGCGAGGAAACACAACCCATTGTAGACGAGAAGGAACACCCACCCAGCCTCTCACAACTTTGTGCATCTGTCCATTGCCTCATTTTGAAAACCTCCAATTAGCTGTCTTGCTTTTGTGGGTTGTAGCTTGGGAAGGGGGCCAATCTATTTTAGATCAAAGTGTAACTTGCCACATGTGCCTAGAAGATGTTGAGGAGAGTGATGACAACAGAGGCTCCACAATTAGTTTTTTTTTTTTTTTTGCCTTTGGAATCTCAGTTTTGTCTCTGAAAAACTTGTTAGGTGCCATGTGATCTTCAAATCAAGTCTTCTTGTCCCCACCTCCTGTCTGTGCTGTGGGAAAGGAAAGGCCAAAATACCTTGATGACCGTTGCAGACTAGCTTGGCTTTTACCCAGAATGAAGAACCCTGCAGTTCCTATCTTTCATTCTCCTCCTGTCGGTCAAAGCCAGATCTTTAACTCATCCTCAGTCATTGAGGCTCCTTGGGGAGCCCATGATAGACCAGCAAACCTTGACTTTTGTTTCATCAAAACATCTCCTGATCTTTCAAGTTGACTTTGAGTCACCACGAGCTCAATTCCAAGAAGTTAACCTTTCTCATTTTCTTCTCGAGCGCTGCCATCAAAGTGGCCTGCCATTATTTTTTGACCAACACAAGGACCACAGCCAGAGAGGGGATGGCCTTGCAGTGGACATGGGTTTCTTGAATTCAACATAACAACACCCGTTGTTCAGGCAGACTGATGTCCTCCAACTCAGCAAGAGTGGAGCACTCATACTTCTTTGCTTTTAGCCACGCATGGTCCAACTGTGGTTGAAGATGTAGATTTTTTTTCAAAGATGCTGCATGGCACTGCATGAATTGCTGCACACCTACCTGAGGTCCATAGAAGACAAACATGGTACAGATAGATAGAACAATGCCCCTAAGCCCTTTGCTTCAACCTGTCTCTTCTTCCCAAAACTTCACACTGCTTTGCTTTAGACCAGGGGTCTTCCAACTTGGCCCTTTTATGACTTGTGGAGTTCCACTCCCAGAATTCCTCAGCCAGCGTGCCTGGCTGAGGAATTCTGGGAGTTGAAGTCCACAAGTCATAAAAGGGCCAAGTTGGAAAGACCCCTGCTTTAAGACCTTTTGTAAATTTCCTATCCATAGCATCACCTTCTTAGTTCAGCTTAGGATGGCTTGATTGCCAACAAGCTAGCTTTGGTGGCTGTTCAACCAGGCTGAAATCACACCATTTCACTCTAGTCTAAGGGTCTCCATCCTTTACGACTTGTGGACCTCAACTCCCAGAATCCCTCAGCCAGCATGGGAGTTGAAGTCCACAAGTCGTAAAGTTGCCAAGGTTGGAGACAGTCTGCCTTGGACCAGACATACACACACACACACACACCCAAGCCCCATTGGAACACAACACAGAGATGTCCCTCACCAGAGTTTGCAAACAGTACGTTTCCTTTTTTGAAAGGTGATTTCTGCATTGTATTTGTTTCTGGGTGGATACAAACACAGGCCCAGATTCTCTGGTTACATACTGTGTGTGTGTGTGTGTGTTTGTGTGTGTGCATGTAATAGAAATGCATTGACCCACCTTTTTGAGTGCCTGAATCAGCGGCCTGACATTCTAATTGAGTCCTGGCAGTTGAACTTATTTTCTTTGGGGTTTGAAACATTTTTCTGCTTCTCCAAGCTTTCTTTCTTTCTTTCTTTCTTTCTTTCTTTCTTTCTTTCTTTTTTCTTCCTTCCTTCTTTCCTTCCCCCTCTTTTTCTTTCCTTCCTTCCTTCCTTCCTTCCTTCCTCTTTCTTTCCTCCTCCTCCTCCTCCTCCTCCTCCTCCTTTTTCTCTCCTCGTCTTCTCTTCTTCCTCCTCCCCTCTTGTCTTCTTCCTCGTCCTCCTTTTTCTTCTCATCCTCCCTCTCCCCCTTCCCATCCCTCGTCCTCCCTTCTCCCTCTCTACTCGGATTAGCAGCAAAACATTTCAAACCAAAGAGAAAAGCCCAGTTGCCCTGAGTCAATTTCTAGGCAACTCTCTGGATGGCTGAGAATCTTCATCCACTGACCCACGGGCATGTTGGCGTGCCAAATCGACCTTGGCAATCGATCCCGCCCCCTCACAAACTCCACACCACTCAGCCCAATCGCAGTCTCTGCTGACTGTTAGCGCGGGTGAACACCAAGCACTGTGTTTGCTTCCAAGGAAAGCCATGATCCATGCACATTTGATCGTTGATGTCTGTTTTAGCGACATATGATAGGTCTTAACTGTGTTGTTTGCGATCACTTCTTTTGTTTTTTAATTGTGCAATCCGGACGGGGGGGGGGAAGGAAGCTATGTTAACCTATTAAAGTTTGAAGTGTTCTACGCTTTGCTGTTTGTACAAAGACACGCACACATACGCACACGCGAAAGACGAAGAGCAATGTTATTGTTTGAACTGTACAAGGGAGCGTGGGGTGGGCGGGGGAGAGAGAGAGAGAGAGAAAAAATCTATCTTTTGTACAACCAAACTGTGCATAGTGAGAGTTGTATGATAGAACACAACTTGTACATAGAAAACTGCAAATTGTAAATATTTAATGCGGCTTGCTCCAAAAGGTTCTCTCTCTCTTCTTTTTTTTTTTTCCTTTTTATGGAAAGTGAAGTTTTGTTCATTGTTTTTGTTCTCATTTTGTTGGGGGTTTTTTTGCGCAAAACTGGCCACGAAACAAGTGGATTGGCAGTGACGAAGCACTGCGTTCCTGTTTCAATAACAAATAAAAACAATAGAGAAGGAAAAAAATTTTTTCCAGTTAAATGCAGTTCTCCAGATTCTTTGTGACGCTCAACGTTTGTTCTGCAGGACATCAAAATAATAATAATAAAGAAAGAGGACCTGCTGAACAGAAGTGCTTAAAAGAACTGATATAACAATGATGCTCATCTTTGCATCTGCAGGAGGTCAAAATGGCGGCTAGAACCACGCTATCAAAGCCCCAATCTTCTTTAAGGGCGCTGAATTTCAGTGGCAAGGTTGTGGCCGCCCTCTTCATTTTATTAATTACTTTGCGATGTCTTTTAATCATTGACCATCTCTTCACCCTCCGCATTTAAAGATAATTTTGCTAGCGCGGTGCCACAAATCTTAGCTAAAACCGTGCCGAATCCTGCTCCTAAATCTTACCAAAGTGAGCCAAAAAAAAAAAAAAGAAATTGCTGTTCTGCCTTAAGTTTCAGAGCTTTCAAATTTATTTATGCCTCTTCCAGGCCTGGAGTCAAATTGCTGATGTCTTAAGACAGGTCGGGTTAAAAATATCCAGCCCAGAGGATTAAGAGATGAATTGAGAAACATACTTTATAGAGGCACAGAATGGTACCTGCTAACACATTTAAGTTAAAACATTTTTTTTTTCCCAATAGATTTCGGGAACAAACCTTGATGTTCTAAAGATTGTAGATTTCTTTCCCCCACCAGGTGTTGGATGGGCTGAGCTTGCTTAATGCAACTGCTTTGGCTCAGTTAATGCACAATGCAGCCTCTTGATCAGAACTGTGTTCCACAAATGCCCCCCAAAGTTGCTTAAGAATAGAGCAAATTGCTAGAAAAGTGGATGTGTGGTTCCATGGGAAACGTCAGTGCTATTCCAAATATGACCAGCAAGGGGCAAGCGTTCCCACAAGACCAGATTTTACAGCTTTTTCTTTCAAAAAGAACTCCCCCCCCCCCATTTGCTGAAACTCTACATTTTCATTGTTTAATGTACTGTTCATTTTATTATTGGGGATTGAGAACCACCTACTCCAGTTATCCCCCAATAGATTTACTGAACGCTCCAACAAAGCAACTTCTAAAACCTTAGTTTAAGTAGAAAAGGCTGCAAATGGGAGTTGAACCAAAGTATCTTTAGGAAAGGGCAGATTTTTTTTCTCGCCTGCGCGTGGCTTTCGGGACGAAGACGAGGGTCTCAGAGGCCCCAGTTGTGTTTCTCCAGGTGCACCAGTCCCTTTCCTAAAAAGACAGACTAAACACATTGGCAGTCAGCAGCTTCAGAGATCAAATTAAAATCTTTTTTTTTTTCAAGGAGAGAATGAAGGGAGGGGGGGGGAAAGACCGTTTGTCGGTTGTGAAGCCCACTCCTCAGAAAGAGCATAGAACAGTGGTTCTCAAGCTTTTTAATGCCGCGACCCCCAACCAATCGTAAGTCAAGGACTACTCAACCGGTCGTAAGTCGAGGACTACTCAACTGGTGCAGCATCGTTTGCAGAATGGGACTTTTGGCGGGCTCAGCAGGGCAGAGACAGCCTGGACAATTCCTACTGGCTTTTGAAAGCCAATAGAATGAGACTCTATTCAAGAGAGTCTATTCTATTGGCTTTCAAAAGCCAATAGAATAAAAGGGAGTAGCACAGCTAAGGAAAAGGGGGGGGGAATGGCGGACTGCGTTTGGCGACCCCCGTGAAATGGTCGTTCGACCCCAAATGGGGTCCCGACCCACAGGTTGAGAACCACTGGCATAGAAGATATCAATAGCCAATGAAAGAACCAGAATAGTGACCTAATGAATTGTCACCGTAGTTCATAACGTGGAAGCCGTGAAGTACAATGAAGTCAAGATAAAACAGTAAAGTTATAAAGTAATAAACTAAAGTAATAAATAAGAAATAGGGCAATCCTTGACTTACAACAGTTCATTTAGTAATCAAAGTTACGATGGCACTGGAAAAAAAGGGACTTGCAACCATTTTTCAACTGATGGACATTCAGACGCTTGGCAACTGACTCGTATTGATGACGGTTGCAGTGTCCCCGGGTCACGTGATCCTTTTTTGGGACCTTTTGACAAGCAAAGTCAAATGGGGAAGCCAGAGGTCCTTAATAGCCGTGTTACTACAGTGATTCTCCTAACAACTGCGGCAAAAAGGTGGTGAAATGGGGCAAAATTCACTTAAACAGTTCACTTAGCAACACAAATGTTTGGCTCAGTTGTGGTCGTAAGTCAAGGACTACCTGAATTAGCCATGAAAAGGTTTCAGGAAAAGAAAGCTGAAGCAACAGGTTAAAAAAAAAAAAACTTCAGCATTTCTAAGTTTTAATCGCAAACAAAATGGATTGCTGACGGCTGGGAACGCACCTGCAAGAGAAAATAATTCCGTTTTTCAACCAGGAGCCCCCCAAATTCTTACTCCCTAAAGCCCCAAATTCTGTCCTGAATCCTTTCGCCATCCAGAAGACCATCAAATGCTTCTCCCCCCCAAAAAAGCTTCAATTTTATCATTTATAATTGCATAACCAGATTTGGTATGCAGGCATCTCCCACATGTTCCCTTCCAGATGTGTCTTTGGAGAACCATCTGTGGAATTCTTCCCATAAGCCCAACACACCAAGCTGGTGATTTTGTTGGGCCCCTCCAACTAGAAAATCTCTGGAAAAAAATTTCTTCCTCTTCCACCCCCCCCCCACCCCCCAATTTTCGAGGCACACAAGATGTGATATATATTTTTTTTCCAGGAAAAAAAACAATTTCAAACAGGCTTTCAGAGAAGACAAACAGCGACTATGCGAATCCCAAACCCCCAGGACACCAGAGGAAACGTGGAGGTGTTTTGCTAACTTTTTATAAATGGAGCTTTTTAAATTGGACACCTCCAGGGTGAAGCCTGGCCAACTCAGGAAAAATGGACTGAGTATGCAAGCGAGCCCCACCTTGTTTAAAGCCACCTCAAACCGGTTAGGAGTTTACTCTGGAATCACACCCAGGTGCAAAATAGCTCTTTTCAGTGCTTGGGTTGTTCTCCCATGTTCCCACAACACCCGCAATCAAATGCCCCCTTTGCAAGCATCCTGCATTGGTGGACCTGTTTTGCAACAGCTGATCCGGCCCCAGAGTTGTTGTCAATAAATAATAAAAAATATTTTGGACTTTAGGAAACTTTCAAAACAGGATCATGGTGTCCTTTTGGCCGAGGACAAAAAAAATCAATCACAAAATAGGTTGCTAGTTTTTGCCACCTCCCCAGGGCAAAGGGTTAAGAGAATGGAGGGGATGTGATAGGCCTCAAGTGTCAAAAGAAACCCATTTCAGATCTAGTTTGCACTTGGATGGAAGGCCACCAGGAGATCTCAGAAAGCTATCTTGGAGAAAGTCATGGCGTGCCAGTTTCGTATTGCTGCTTAAGCCTCACCTGAGTGTTCAGAAAACTAGAAGCTCAAGATGACTTTTAGTGATGCAATACTGGCGAAGATGCAAGAAAAGAACGAATGAAGTGTCTCCAAAACTTAACCCTGATCGTTGGGCAGAAGCACAATGGCAGCCAGGCCAGGTTGAACATCGTGATCGGTGGCCAAGAAAATGCACCCAGCGTTGCTGACAAGCCAGCTTAAAGAGGATCAACTAGCTTGTGTTGGTCTAATGGGAATGTCAGAATCCAATTATATTTCATGTTTAATTATCAAACATAGAAAACCCCAATTCTGCCTTCTCTGGATTCTGCCATAAGAGGGAGAGAAGGGGGAGAACAAAGGGGCTTTATGGCCCTCACTTCCTTCAGTACACTTCTAAGAAACTGAATGTGTTTATTGCACATCAAAGAAAGAATTTGAATGTAACTAGCATCAAAGAACCTTACCCTGACAAAGGGAGCTAATTACCTTTCATGTAGTTTATCTGAAGTCTCTATACAGACGGAAGAAAGAAGCAAAGGGGTGGAATTGTGATGCCTGAAACTATCACTGGAAGGGGGGGTGATTGGGTGGGACTGCTGGGGAACCCCTTAAAACCTTGAATGGGAGAGCTTGGACCCCAAGTCCTGTCTAGCATGCCTGCAACCACTTCTTCTTAATAAAGGATTCCTGTTGGAAGAATTATTCCAAGAGTTCTGTCTTCTTAAGATGCAAAGTGGGGTGGGTCCTTACATTAGACAGGACTTTCAAAATTAATCCACCTGGAAGGGAGACCCTTGCCGGGGGATTTTGCAAAAATTTACCATGTCAGACAATGGAGCAAGAGAGGGGGAAAACTCCCTGGAAAGAGAGCTGCTGACCCAGTTGGAACCTTGCCAGATGTTGGGATCCGAGAGGTCAGATTCCTCGGGAGAAGAAGTGGTGGAGACACGGGACCACAAGCCTCGCTGGTCAATGGGCGTTGGAAAGAAAAGTGAGTGGGGAAAGGAATCAAGAAAGGTGACCCTGAGACGGGGGACCAAGCAATCAGAATGGAAGCAGGAGATGGAGAAATCCCTGCACGCAAGTGAAGAGGGAGGAAGCTGGGCACCGTATTCAGACTGGATCCTAGAGAAAGCTATTGACCTGATGAAGAGAACTCTCAGCTCCCTAGGAGAGGAGAATCCTGAGCCCTACGGCCGCCCCAGCTCCTGGAGCCGCAAAGGGAGAGACACCGAGGGGGACGTGGAACCTGCAACCCCGGGGACATCTACTGATCCAGTAGCCCCCACCCCCTACCGGACCACAGATGGCAATCTGGACGGAAGACACTACCACCAACAACGGAGGCACAGATCCATTCCAAGACATCCACCGTTGGAGGTGAAATTCAAAGGGGAGCCAACACGCTTGGGGTTTTTCCTAACCCAAGTCCTCAGCTACATGGAGGAATATGGGCAGGACATTCCCAGCGACAAAGCCCGCATCCGGATCGTGCAATCTGCCCTGGATGGACCAGCTGCAGATTGGGTGGTGAACTTGCATGACTCCAATGCCCCAGAACTCAGTAACTTCAACCGTTTCATGTCCTCTTTGAGAAGACGATTTGAAGACCCCCTGGCTGATCGCAAAGCCCGTGAAAGGATAACAACGATAAGGCAAGGCAAACGCCCAGTGGCTGAATATACACAAGAATTCCGGGCCATTGCCAGCAAACTGAATTGGCCAGAAGACATCCTCCTCAGCCATTTCAAAGACGGACTAAACTATGATCTATATGACGCTTGCCTGCCCCGAGGGGACCCACACCAACTTGAGGAATGGTACGTCTTGGCAGAGGAAGCAGAGATCGACATATTGAAGAGGCACGCCGAGGAAAACAATGGAGCCGCTCCCCGCCTGAGCTGACACACGAACCGGTGAAATCATCGGATACAACCAAGAGGCAAATGGGATGTTTCAAGTGCGGAAGAGAAGGGCATCGAGCTGTAGAATGCCGCTCAAAGGCCCCCCAGCATAACCCAGACAGATCCCCAATCAACAAATCCGGAAAGTCTTCAGCTAAGCCAAAAGAAACGGCCATGAGAATGATGGAAATTGCAGAACCCCCCACTTCTGCTCACCAAGGAGAAAGAACTCCAGCATACACCACAGGGCCGGTGGATGCCTCAGATGACAGCTCGGAGGGCGAACCCCTGGTAAGTGGATGCATCACACCCATCTTCAAAACAGTGACTATATTAATCCCCCCCATGCCCGAAGCTGTGAAGGGGAAAGCCTTAATAGACTCTGGCTGCACCCGCTGCCTCATTAGCCCAACACTAGTGGGGAATCTGGGCATCCCATCCAGGAGACTGGAACAACCAATCTCATTTGGCCAGCTAGATGGATCCATAGCAGGGGGGGTGCCAGCTACCCTAGCCACTCTACCAATACACCTCTCCTTGGGCAAACATGAAGAGGACATAACGTTTGTGGTGACCCCAGGTATGGAATGCCCAATGATTCTAGGGATGGAATGGTTGAAAAAATGGAACCCCTGGGTAAATTGGAGGACGACAGAAATCAAATTCCCGAAGGGGGACCCTATGGACTTAAAACCCCAAGGGAGGCTACCAGAATCAAGAATAGAAAAAGCATCCATAGGAGAGGAAAAAAGATTAACAGAAATACCAGAGGAATATAGGGACCTTGCTGAAGTCTTCAGTGAGGAGAGGGCGAATGAGCTCCCCCCCCCACCGACCCACAGACTGTACCATTGAATTCAAGCCTGGGGCAAAACTCCCGAAGCCCAGATTATACTCCATGAGCCCAAAGGAGAAGGAGGAAATGGAAAGATTTATAAAAAAAAAACCTAGAGAGAGGTTTCATTGAGCCAGCCAAGCCTAAAGTGGCTGCCCCGGTCCTTTTTAGAGAGAAGAAGGATGGCTCTTTACGTTTATGCGTGGATTATAGGGCCCTGAATACAATCAGTGAAAGCAACCTATACCCGCTGCCCCTCATGAAAGACATGCTGTCACACCTATCGAAAGGGAAATTTTTTTCTAAACTAGACCTAAGGGAAGCTTACTATCGCATAAGAATTAAGGAAGGGGACGAATGGAAGACTGCATTTAACTGCCCCATGGGGTGCTATCAATTCAAAGTCTTGCCATTTGGATTACAAGGGGGCCCTGCAGTCTTTATGCAATTAATCAATGACGTTCTAAGGGAGCACCTGTTTAAGGGGGTCCTTGTTTACTTGGACGACATTCTTATCTTTACTGAAACAAAAGAGGAACACGTCAACCTTGTCAGAGCGGTTTTAAAGAAGCTGCAAGCCGCCCACCTATATGCCAAACTCTCAAAATGCGAATTCCACCAGGAAAGGATAGACTACCTAGGCTATCGCATATCCCCACAGGGCATTGAAATGGACCCAGAGAAGGTCAAAGCAGTATTAGATTGGGCGCCACCCCGCACAAGAAAGCAACTACAAAGTTTCCTGGGTTTTGCAAACTTTTACCGCCAATTCATCCCCTCATTTGCCCAGATAGCCTTGCCCCTCACTAACTTACTAAAAACGAAGGGAGCATCCTCAGTAAAACCTAGCCAGCCACTAACATGGACAATGGAGTGCCAAGCAGCGTTTGAGAGACTAAAGAGACTTTTTTCTGCCGAACCAGTACTAAGGCACCCAGACATGGAGAAGCCCTTCGTAATACAGGCAGATGCAAGTGATGTGGCAGTGGGGGCTGTGCTATTACAAGAAAATCATGATGCAGTATTGCAACCCTGTGCATATACATCCAAGAAACTCACGGAAACAGAACAGCGCTGGCCCGTATGGGAGAAGGAGGCTTATGGGATACGTTGGGCATTACTCACGTGGCGACAGTTCCTGGAAGGCAACAAAATCCCCTTCCAGGTGTGGACTGATCCCAAAAATTTAGAAGCCCTGAAAACTTCCAGGAAACTCAATCCCAAACAAGCCCGCTGGTCCCAGCATTTTCACCAGTTCCAATTTAAGCTCAAACATTTACCAGGGAGAAAGAACTTCCTGGCAGATGCACTATCTCGCATGCCTCAATATAACAGCGCACGAACCACAGACTCTAGACCAATAATGGCAGAGTCACAACTGGCAGCACCAGTAACCACAAGAACCCAAGCCAAATTAAAACCACAACTGGACAGCCAAACGGGAATTGAATTCAGAAAAAGTTTGGAAACAGATGAATGGTTCCAGAAAAACAAAAATGTGTGCACAATGAGAGACGGGTTGCCTTGGGTAGGGGAAAAGTTATATATACCAACAACCCAAAGAATCACGTTCATGCAGCTTTGCCATGACACAAAATCAGCAGGGCATTTTGGATTTGTAAAAACTTTACACTTAATTAAACGGCAATTTTGGTGGCCATCAATAAAAAAGGACATAGAAAGTTATGTTGCCAGCTGCCCAACCTGTGCATCAGCAAAGAGGTTGCAAGGGAAATCGCCAGGGCTATTACAACCAGTGGCAAGTCCCTCAGCCCCCTGGAGGGAAATAGCCATGGATTTTATAGTGGAATTGCCAGAAAGCAATGGGAATACTGTTATCTGGACAGTCACGGACTTATTTTCCAAACAGGTGCACTTTATCCCTTGCCAAAAGATTCCCACTGCAAAGGCCTTAGCAAAACTTTTCATCCAGCACATTTACAGATTGCACGGGGCACCCCAACGCATCATCTCTGATAGGGGAGTGCAATTTACGTCTGCATTTTGGAAGGAATTTTTATCCCTCTTAGGGACCACTCAGGGACTGACATCTAGCCATCATCCACAAGGGGATGGACAAACGGAACGGTGCCATTCGGTACTTGAGCAATATTTGAGATGTTTTTTAAATTTCCAACAGAGTGATTGGACGGACTTACTTCCTTTTGCAGAAGTTGCCTACAATAATGCAGTCCACTCCAGCACAGGCTACACTCCTTTTCAAATAGCCAACGGTCAAAGTTTCAACCCTATGCCAGAGTTAACCTCAAACGAACCAACGATCCCTTCACTGAAAGAATGGATGGAAAACCTACAAAACACCTGGCCAATAGTTAGAAAAGCACTAGATGAAGCTAGGCAGGCATACAAAGCACAAGCCGATAAAAAAAGGGTTGAGCCTATACCATTCATTATAGGAGAAATGGTGTACTTATCTACAAAATACCTAAAGTCCCTACAGCCCTGTAAAAAACTTGGACCAAAATACATAGGACCTTTTCCAATTAAAAGAATCATAAATCCAGTAACAGTAGAATTAGAATTACCCAAAAATCTCAGGCAAATAGACCCAATTTTTCATTGCAGCTTGCTGAAAAGAGAGCATCAATCACCTCTACGGCCAAAAATCCCCCCCACCACCACCTCCAATCATGGTGGAGGGCGAACAACACTTCGAAATAAAAGAGATCCTTGACTCTAGGAGATATCATGGAGCAACTCAGTACCTAGTTGCTTGGAAACACCTCCCTCCCTCACAAAACGAGTGGGTCCATAAACGTCATGTCAGAGCCCCGAAGCTATTGAAGAAGTTTCACACAGAGTATCCTAACAAGCCTGACTAAGTCTTATACCTGTTTTGTTTTCTTTCAGGTAATCTCTCTTATTTTTAAGAGGGGCCGGATGTCAGAATCCAATTATATTTCATCTTTAATTATCAAACATAGAAAACCCCAATTCTGCCTTCTCTGGATTCTGCCATAAGAGGGAGAGAAGGGGGAGAACAAAGGGGCTTTATGGCCCTCACTTCCTTCAGTACACTTCTAAGAAACTGAATGTGTTTATTGCACATCAAAGAAAGAATTTGAATGTAACTAGCATCAAAGAACCTTACCCTGACAAAGGGAGCTAATTACCTTTCATGTAGTTTATCTGAAGTCTCTATACAGACGGAAGAAAGAAGCAAAGGGGTGGAATTGTGATGCCTGAAACTATCACTGGAAGGGGGGGTGATTGGGTGGGACTGCTGGGGAACCCCTTAAAACCTTGAATGGGAGAGCTTGGACCCCAAGTCCTGTCTAGCATGCCTGCAACCACTTCTTCTTAATAAAGGATTCCCGTTGGAAGAATTATTCCAAGAGTTCTGTCTTCTTAAGATGCAAAGTGGGGTGGGTCCTTACAGGGAAGCAGCCAGCCGTGGAGTGTTGTCTCAGGTGAAGGCAGGTAAAGTTCAACAGCTGAGAAAACAAACACACCTGTGTAAAAACAGCAGGACGAGAGGTCCAAGGGTTTATCTGTGGCCCCCAAAACTGCACGACGAGGATGTCATCGCCCACCCCAGAGGACAAAAACATGCTTTTTTATTTTTTATTTTCTTTCCTTGAAGTAGAAAGTGGCAAGACAACCTGATTCCACCTTTTCCAGCCTCTTGCCTCTGAAATAATTTTAATTTCATTTAAAAAAAAAAAGCTTCGTTTTTTACTGGCATCGATCATAAATAACAGAAAACACTTGATCACATGAGATGGGGCCCTTCGCAGTGAACAAATAGACGGTTCGTATGGGTTTGTCTCACCCAGGAGAACTTGTTAATATCTCGTCTTCTCCCCCAAATGTGGCTGTTTACTCTCTCAGCTGCCTTTTGGTCTTGGGAAAAGGTATAGTGGATGGAGGTGATGGATGTTCTGCTGGACTTCGTCACTGAGGCCACCTGAGATGGATGTTGCTCTCCCCTGGGGTGGTCCAGCCATGTTATGTTTACCAACCCTGCCCACTTCCCTTAACTGAGATCCAGGATTAGATCCAGATTGAAAGAACAGGTTGCTTTTGAAAGCAGGACACCGCTGGGCATGGTTTCATCAGGATGGGTGCTCCAATTTTTCTTCCCATACCTCTAAGGACCCTCCATCTTCTCCAGGAATGGATGCCAAGCCCAGACTTGCACACAGTATCCACCTGAAGCAGATTTTCAAGAAGAAACAAAGGTATTGTAAGGACCCACCTCAACTACGGTAACTATCCAAGAAAGCAGAACTCTTGAAACAGGCATCGTCTCAAAGAGAAAATTTTATTAGGGGCCAATGACAGTAGGAAAGTCAAGGCGAGATATATTCTTCCTCCCACCAAAGTCATAATGTCCATTTGAAATCCAGCCAATCCACAGGTGGCACGATGTGTGGGTAACTGGCACAAATTGGCGCCCATCTCAAGATCTTCTCCAGCTTTTGTAATTGTCTCCCTGATAAGGGAGACACATTCCTTTCTCAAGTGGAGAGAGGTGGGAGTAGAAGAACAGAAAGCAAAAGTTATTCCAAGAGAAAGCAACTATCCCCCCTCCCCCCAGCAAAATGGCAAGTCCCAAAACGAAGAAAAAGAATATATAATATATGCAAGAGAGACAATCAGGATTTGGGGACCTGATAGGTATGATGGTGCCAGCAGGGGCGCCAGACCTTGTAACCAACTCGGATGTTAATTTTGCGCCCTACGTCTAGAGCAGTGGTTCTCAACCTGTGGGTCGGGACCCCATTTGGGGTCGAACGACCATTTCACGGGGGTCGCCAAACAACGCAGTCCACCATTTTTTCCCCCCTTTTCCTTAGCTGTGCTACTCCCTTTTATTCTATTGGCTTTGGGAAGCCAATAGAATAGACTCTCTTGAATAGAGTCTAATTCTATTGGCTTTCAAAAGCCAATAGGAATTGTCCAGGCTGTCTCTGCCCTGCTGAGCCCGCCAAAAGTCCCATTCTGCAAACGGTGCTGCACCAGTGGAGTAGTCCTCGACTTACGACCGGTTGAGTAGTCCTCGACTTACGACCGGTTGGGGGTCACGGCATTAAAAAGGTTGAGAACCACTGGTCTAGAGCGACGGCTTTATTGCAGGCTGGAACAGCTACATCTCCAACATCAGAGGTACCTTCACCTTCGTCGTCCTCAGGTGATGCCATCTTCTGCCAGCCATGACATTCTGGATTCTCCGTAGGACAAACGTTGGGCAGAAGACTCAATGGGTGCAAGGTTGATCTCAGGACTCAAAACAAGGACCAAGTGATATCAGAACATTTCAACTGTCCAGGACAGTTGGACCTCTTTGGAGAAAAAAAAAATAAACTTCATCATTGCAGTGAAGGGACAGATTGCTGATCTCCAGAGCTGCTAAACATTTCAGCTACCTCAGAAGGTCTCAACCAACTGAACCGTTTTTTTAAACACAATTGCAAAGTGGTAAGGTCATCTGTCTCACTTGTAAGTGGAATAGAATAGAATAGAATAGAATAGAATAGAATAGAATAGAATAGAATAGAATAGAATAGAATAGAATAGAATAGAATAGAATTACGGGATAGAATAGAATAGAATAGAATAACAGAAAGAATAGAATAAAATAATAGAATAGAATAGAGTAGAGGAGACTAGAGTAGAATGGAATGGAATGGAATAGAATAGTATAGAGTAGAAGAATAGAATAGAACAGAACAGAATAGAATTATGGGATAGAATCGAATAGAATGCAGAATACAGTATAGAATAGAATAGACTAGACTAGACTAGACTAGACCTTGGAGGTCTTCTAGTCCAGCCTCTTGCTCAAGCAGGAGAACCTATACCATCTCAGACAAGTGACTGTCCAGTCTCTTCTTAAAACTCTCCAGTGATGGAGCTCCCACAATGTCTGAAGGCAAAGCTGTTCCACTGGCTAATTATCCTGTCAGGAAATTTCTCCTTAATTCCAGATTGCTTCTCTCTCTGATCAGTTTCCAACCATTGTTTCTCGTCCATCCTTCTGGTGCTTTGGGGAATAACGTGAACCCCCTCTTCTTTGTGGCAGCCCCTCAAATACTGGAACACTGCTATCATGTCACCCCTATTTCTTCTTTTCTTTAGACTAGCCAAACCCAAGTCCCACAGCCATTCTGTAAAACCAGTTCTGTGGTGGGGATCCTCTTCAGTGTTGGAATTTGAA
Organism: Crotalus adamanteus; assembly: GCA_039797435.1. Lineage (NCBI taxonomy): Eukaryota > Metazoa > Chordata > Lepidosauria > Squamata > Viperidae > Crotalus > Crotalus adamanteus. The sequence continues at coordinate 4,428,554 of CM077933.1, read as the reverse complement.
CCAGAAACATTTTGAAGAGGAGCTGGATTTGCTCCACCAAGTCCTTAGCTCATGAGCACAGCAGGTAGCATTGCTTAAATTCCTCCCCACTTGACGTATTTCTCCCCCCCCCCCCCAGAAACCAAGACAAAACCCTTTAGAAGAAGACCTTGGGTGTTTGGAGGCGACCCTTAACAACCATCAGACAGAGTCCAAGGAGCTGTTTTTGGCAGGGCATGAAAAGAGCTTGGGTGGTGGGCCAGAAATGTCCATCTATTGTTCTAGGAGTAGCTTCAAACGCTTCCGCGGGCTTGGGAGGGGGTCCCAGCTGGAGGGTGGGAATCTGCTTCTGTCCCCCCCCCCTCCCAAAACAGCAGAGGCTCTTCAGGCTCCAGGAGTGCTAAGTTGATATGTCTTCCCACTCAGGAAGGCAGAGTTATTGTGATGAAAGAAATATCCCTCGGGAACTGGGCCAACCGATAAATCACTTGCCGTGGAGACGTCTGGATTTCACACAGGCTAGAATTGATGTCAATTTTAATCAGAGGCAGAGAGAGAGAATCAGAATGGGGCAGTGTGCTGTAGATTGACAGAGGTGTGCTCCGAAGTGACTGGTTTTACATTAAGCAAGACACACACACACACACACCCCCACACACAGACCCAATGCTGGAGATTTCAAATTCCACAAATCATTTCCCGTAGTGATTGAAAATCACACAGGCCGACGACAACTGAACCATACAGGTAATCCCTGATTTGGATTTCAGCAATCCAAAGCTTTCCCCACCCTTTGCATGACTGCAATGACTGCAACGGAGAGAGCTGGGATTGCACAGGCGCCTTGCTTAATGACCAGGCGCTGCCTTTAATGTTTTGAACACTTTAATTTTTCAGGGACCTCTGAAAAATGATGGCAAAAAGATGGCAGACGTTTCTGGAACGTATCGCGTATAAATAGGACGGGTTTATTGGTTTTTTTTTTTTTTAAACAACTGTTCAATCAATCTAACCTAGTGTTTTGTAAGCTCAGGAACTTTAAGAAGCGTGGATTCCCAGAATTCCCCAGCAGCTTGAGTGGACTTCAGCTCCCAGAATTCCTCAGCCAATCATACTGGCTAGGGAATTCTGGGAGTTGGAAGTCCACACTTCTTAAAGTTGCTGAGATTCAGAAACCCTGATTGACAAAATAAGATTATGTGGTCCATTCCTAGGTGTCTTTTTCATTGTTGGTTGGTTGAGATTTATTTTGAAATAAACACAGCAGACTTGGGAGGTGTAAAAAAATGTCTTTTTTTCAGTAAGTGTGTTGTCCTAACTCTTGTATTCCGATCACTAGGTGTTGCTGTTACACTGTTTTCAGGCTCACACAATTGTCAACAGAGAGTAAGAGCCAAAGGCAAAAACCAGATGTTGCATAAAAATAGTTTTTAGAGTTTTGTGGCTGAAAAGATAGATAGATAGATAGATAGATAGATAGATAGATAGATAGATAGATAGATGGATGGATGGATGGATGGATGGATGGATGGATGGATGGATGGATGGATGGATGGATGGATGGATGGATGATAGCTAGATAGCTAGATAGATGATAGATAGACAGACACAGATAGATGATGGATGGATGGATGATAGATAGATAGATAGATAGGTAGATAGGTAGGTAGACACAGATAGATGATGGATGGATGGATAGATAGATGGATGGATGGGGATGGATGGATGATAGATAGATAGATGATGGATGGATGGATGGATGGATGGATGGATGGATGGACGATAGATAGATAGATAGATAGATAGATAGATAGATAGATAGATAGATAGATAGACAGACAGACACAGATAGATGATGGATGGATGGATGGATGATAGATAGATAGATGATGGATGGATGGATGGATGGATGGATGGATGAAAAGATAGATAGATAGATAGATAGATAGATAGATAGATAGATAGATAGATAGATAGATAGATAGATAACGGACAGAGAAAGATGATGGATGGATGATAGATTAGATATATATTGAGACAGTATCAAAATGTTTGCTTTAATAAATGTAAAAAGGCACTATAATTGGAGTCTGGGAATTATGTATATCTGTGTTTCTCAACCTTGGCAATTTTACAATATGGCTGCTGAGGAATTCTGGGAGTTGAAGTCCACACATCTTAAAAGTTGTGACCCTTGAAAACAACTGTGAAGATAAATGAATTTAGATGTTTGATCAGGGTGTTTTTGAGGGTTTCCCCCCCTTGTTACCACTATGATTTTACGACTGTTGTGAGCCTCCCAGAGTCATGTTCTACAAGGCGGACAGACATAGAAATCTTGAAAATAAACAAATTTTGTGCTGGAAATGGAAGAAGCAGCTTTCTTTCCAGCAGAGAGAATGAATGAAGTCTATGTTGAAGAAAGCTATGGGCTCAGGACGGGCTAAAGAAAAGGCCTTCATTTTTCAGGGCTGATTTTTTTTTTAAAACAAAAAACAAAACCCAAATGTTTCCACGGGTCAGTTCAAAGTTCACAGCTGGAACCATCAGGAGAATATTCTCATTCAGAACCTGTGGTCAATATACCACCATTTTGGTAAGCAAGGAGAAGGTGGGGATTCAAAGAAACCCCCCTAGTGCCATGCAGAACGTTTCCACCAGCTGTTTATGGTCTTCTAGTTTTCAGGCTCAACCTGGAAGAACCATCAACACTACTACTACTACTACTACTACTACTACTACTACTACTACTACTACTTCTTCTTCTTCTTCTTCTTCCTCCTCCTCCTCCTCCTTTCTTATTCTACCTCTTCTCCTTCTATTCTTCTTCTTCTTCTTCCTCTTCCTTTTCTTCTCTTCTTCTTCTTCCTCTTCTCCTCGTCCTCTTCTTCCTCTTCCTTGTCCTTCTCTTCTCTTCTTCTTCTCTTCTTCCTTTTCCTTCTCTTCTCCTCATCCTCTTCTTCTTCCTCGTCCTCCTTCTCTCCTTTTCTTCTCCTCCTTCTCCCTTCTTCTCCTGACTCCTTCTTCCTCTACCTCCTCCTCTTCCTCTTCCCCCCTTCTTTTTCTTCTACTTCACCTTTTCCATCTCTCCTCCTCCTCTTCTTCTCCATCTCTTCTTCTTCCTTGTCCCCTTCTCTTCCTCTTCTCCTCCTCCTCCTCCCTTCTTCTCCTGATTCCTTCTTCCTCTACCTCCTCCTCCTCTTCCTCTTCTCCCCTTCCTTTTCTTCTACTTCACCTTTTCCATCTCTCCTCCTCTTCTTCTTCTCCATCTCCTCCTCCTCCTGTTCGTTCTTCTCCTCCCCTAATTGCAAACACATCCCATCTTGCACTGCATATTCATCGGCAACCTCCAAGTGGAGACCACCAAGTCACTCCTCATTTGATCTCGCTCTGATCTAAAACACAGGTCGCTCCTTTAACTCAACCCAGCCCCCAATGCCGGGCGGCCTTAATTCAACGGCTGCCTTTTCCCTTTTCAAGGTTAAAACCCAGCAACCTGCCCGCAAGAGATGAGGAACAGCCATCGGGATATTTAATACAGCAACATATGGTCTCGTTTAGGAAGTTTAAAGAAAAATGTTTCAGATCTTGCCGTCAAGCCCAAGGGGTGGGGGAGTGAGTTCCGAATTGGATTTATATTTGAGTCTGGAGTGACTCCCAAATTTAGCTTGGCTGTTTTCTGCTGCTATTTATCGAAATTGCAAACTTCCCCAAATAAATAAATAAATCCCAAAGCGATAACATTTCTACGATGTTTCAATACGGTCACAATTCTGGCGGGGATTTTGAAATTTAATTAGAGAGGTCCAATGAATCGATAAAGTGGATGTAATGAGATTTGAAGGGGGGGGGAAACCTTTTGCTTTCTGGAATTTTAATTTGATTCTGTTTTTCATTGATCCCCCCCTCTGTCTTTCATTCTCTAACAGCGGAATCAAATCTGCAGAAAGCACCAACGCTTTGGAATGTTGATTTTGATCAAGAAGGGGAACAGATGACCCCCCCCAAAAAAATGGGGCAGGAAAAGAATGCCAAACCATTTCTTGGGACACAGGAGATGAACAGGTGGAAAGTATCAAGGCTTTTTGTCATCTCCCAGAGAAGGTGGGTGCTACAGGCAAAAATTAAAAAAGTTTTTTTTTTTTCTGGGATTGTTTTGTTCTGGATGTTATGTCCAAATTAAATTTTTTTCCAGTTTAGCCAGCATAAAGCACGGTGCAATAGTCTTGCATCATTCAGTCTGCTTCACCCCAGCTTGCAATAAGTTATTAATATAATAACAGAATAACAGGGCTGGAAGGGACCTTGGAGGTCATCTAGTCCAACCCCCTGCTTAAGCCAGGAGACCCTATACCATTTCAGACACGTGGCTGTCCAAATCTCTTCTTGGAAACCTCCATTGATGGAGCACCCACAACTTCTGGAAGCAAAAGCTGTTCCACTGGTTAATTGTCTTCACTGTCAAGAAATTTCTCCTTAGTTCTAGGTTGCTTCTTCATTTAATTCTTGTTCTGCCTCTTCACCTCTTCCTCTCTATACCATTTCAGACAAATGTTTGTCCAGTCACTTCTTAAAAACTTCCAGTGTTGGAGCATTCACCGCTTCTGGAGGCAGATTGTTCCACTGATTAACTGACAGGAAATTTCTCCTTAGTTCAAGGTTGCTTCTCTCCTTGATCGGTTTCCATCCGTTGCTTCTTCTTGTCCTGCCTTCAGGGGCTTTGGAGAATAGCTTGACTCCCTCTTCTTTGGGGCAACCCCTGAGATACATTAGAACACTGCTATCATTTCGCCTCTCCTTCTTTTCACTAGACTAGACATTCCCAATTTCTTAAACTAGACATACCCAATTCAAATATTCAGTCTTGCCCTAAACATTTGCATAAATTTTATCTTGCGGGATCGAGGACCAAAGTAGAATCCCTTTCAGGCACAGAGATGGGTTGGGAATGACTCTGAATTTTTTCATCGTGGATTTGCTGAAGACCAATCTATTTTTAACCTGGCTTTGATGCTGCTTAAACCAGAAGGGAATGAAGGAAAACAACTATTCAGATTTCCTGGAGGATACCCCGGGTTTGTTTTCCTTGTAACCCAAATCCCACGGATTCAGACCCTCAAAATAGGTCAGGAGCTTATTTATGAAATGGCTAATGGGCCGATTTCCATCCTGCATTTTGAGCTGTCTGCAGTGGCTGTCAAGGTCTTGTCTAACAAACAGCACAAAGCGAGAGCTTTGCAAATTCCAGATAATTGGACGGTTTCACTCCCAAGAACAGATAAATGCATCTGCAAGAGGAGTGACTTTCTGAACAATCTTCCAAACCAAAAAACACCACTTGGCACTGCTTGGCAAATTTATAAATTTGTCCCTTGCATTTCCAAGCTTCTGTTTTTCTTCCCTCCTACTTCTTCCTTGCTTCGGGGTGGGTGAAAGTAAGACCCACATCAAATGTGGTCTGGCTATAAGGCCCACAGGCAATTCCCTGAAACGAAGCTCAAGGGATCAGTCCAATGCGCTTTTCGGGACTAATTCAAATTCCTCCATTGATTGCTTCCATCTGGGCCTGATTAAAGGTGTCGTTGTGTGTTCGTGAAATCACAACTGAGCTACCCAAAACCTTTTCCTCCTTTTATTAAGCTTAGATATGGGTTTAAACACCTTTGACAATCCTTAAATTATTTCTGTTAGTCGGACAGGAAGGCATTATGCAACAGGAGGGAGATATACATTATAGAGATATAAAAATAAAAAGGAACTGCACAAATACCTTATTCCCCGTGTTGATCAAAGTGGGCAACTTTGAAGAGGTATGGACTTCAACTCCCAGAATTCTTTGCTGGCAGGGGAATTCTGGGAGTTGAAGTCCACACCTCTCCAGAGTTGCCCAATTTGATCAACACCGCCTTATTGTAATATACAAAACAGCAAAAGATACTTTCACAAGCATTCAGGAAGAGCAGAGCTACGAAGACATAATTACAGACCTAAAATCCCAAGTCCTTTTTTCTCTATCATCTCTCTATCATCAACGTCTGACCGCTGAATCCGCTTCCTGCCCCATGTTCGTACGCTTACATTTTAACTTCAACTTTCTAAAGCTACAACGATGTTTGAGGAGCCTAAATGTCTATTCAGAGCAACGCATCGTTCAGAAATTATACACCTTTACTATGACAAGATTGAAGGTCCAATCAGAAGGATTGGAATCCAGCATTGCAAACCCAAGAATTTCTGCAGATGTTGGCTTGGGGTTAGAAGAGACACAACACGTTGCGACGATTTGAGATAGTATCAGAAGACGCAAAGAATCAATTGCGATTCATCTGTACGTCCGAAAGACAGAAGTGTGGTCCTAACCTAGATTGGGATTTAATCGACAATTTGGTGTTGCATCAGACACGACCCGATTGAAAACCAATTAACCAGCTATTAACCTTTCCTCTAGAAGAGCTTAGCTTAAAATATCCATAAAACATCTTAAATTTGATGCATCCAAGTTGTGTCAAAGCTGTGACTTTTATACATGGGCACCAGGAAAGACACTGTACCTGCATGACCAATGTGACTGTTATTTGTTACCCTGGTGGCTCTGAATGGCATTTTCAACCTTCCTCATGAAGATCACCCCCAAACTAAATGACAGAATTGTGCCACCTTAGAGATTAAACAGTGCCCCAAAGGAATTTAAACCAAATCATGGGTCTTTGCATCCAAAATTTGCATTAGAAATAGAACAGAGCTGGAAGGGACCTTGGGGGTCTTCTAGTCCAGCCCCCTGCTCAAGCAGGAGAACCTTTACCATCTCAGACAAGTGACTGTCCCGTCTCCTCTTAAAAATCTCCAGTGATGGAGCACCCACAATTTCTGGTGGCAAGCTGTTCCACTGGTTGATTGTCCTCATTGTCAGGAAGTTTCTCCTCAATTCCAGGTTGCTTCTGTCTTTGATCAGTTTCCAACTATTGTTTCTCGTCCATCCTGGTGCTTTGGTGAACAAGCTGACCTGCCTCTGCCTTGTGGCAGCCCCTCAGATACTGGAACACTGCTATCATGTCCCCCCTAGTCCTTCTTTTCTCTAGATTAGCCAAACTCAAATCTTGCAACCGTTCTTCATGTTTTAGTCTCCAGGCCTTGGATCCTCTTAGCTGCTCTTCTCTGAGCTTTTCCCAAGGTCTCAACCTCTTTTTTGTAGTGTGGTGACCAAAATTATGTTCAGGGTGTTGGAAAACATGCTGATCCAAATGGGAGGTTTCTTGGGATAGGGATTGCAGCTTTTTTGGGGGGGGGGAGTGGAAATAAAATCATCCTTCAGCTGCGGTGGCTTGCTTTTTGAAAACCATACTGACATGCGTTGAACATGGCTATCTTCTCCAAGGAGCTGAAGTTGGGTTCAACAATCAAACTGAGCAAAGAAAAGCCCGTTCATTCCAGCAAGAATCCACAGGCATGATCCCTTGAATTTTCCCAACCAGAATCCTTGCCTTCTGCAAGCAGACCGCAACCAATTTAACCTCTGAATTAGACAGGCAACGCTTTCTCTCATGACCCAGCATTAAACCTAGCCTAGCTTCTTTTGTTGTTGTTGTTAGTTGCGAAGACGTGTCCAACTCATCGCAACCCCATGGACAAGGTTCCTCCAGGTCTTCCTGTCCTCTACCATCTTCTGGAGTCCATCTAAGCTCATGCCTCCTGCTTCAGTGACTCCATCCAGCCACCTCCTTCTCTGTCGTCCCCTTCTTCTCTTGCCCTCCATCTTTCCCAGCATCAGGCTCTTCTCCAGGGAGTCCTTCCTTCTCATTAGATGGACAAAGTACTTGAGTTTCAACTTCAGGATCTGGCCTTCTAAAGAGCAATCGGGGTTGATCTCCTCCAGGACTGACCGGTTTGATCGTCTTGCAGTCCAGGGGACTTGCAGGAGTCTTCTCCAGCACCAGGGTTCAAAGGCCTCAATTCTTTGATGCTCAGCCTTTCTTATGGTCCAACTTTCGCAGCTATACATTGCAACTGGGAAAACCATGGCCTGGACTATACGCACTTTTGTTGGCAGGGTGATGTCTCTGCTTTTGAGTATGCTGTCTACATTAGCTATAGCTTCTACAGCTACAAAAAGCCACTTCAGCTGAATGCACCCCCACAACCACCCCCTTGAAGTCCTAAATCAGTGGTTCTCAACCTGTGGGTCGGGACCCCATTCGGAGTCGAATGACCATTTCACGGGGGTCGCCACACAACGCAGTCTGCCATTTTTTCCCCCTTTTCCTTAGCTGTGCTACTCCCTTTTATTCTATTGGCTTTTGAAAGCCAATAGAATAGACTCTCTTGAATAGAGTCTAATTCTATTGGCTTTCAAAAGCCAATAGGAATTGTCCAGGCTGTCTCTGCCCTGCTGAGCCCGCCAAAAGTCCCATTCTGCAAACGGTGCTGCACCAGTTGAGTAGTCCTCGACTTACGACCGGTTGGGGGGTCGCGGCATTAAAAAGGTTGAGAACCACTGTCCTAAATGGTGAAATTTGAGGTACGTCCAACCGGGTCACCTTGGCCCGAGAGAAAAACCTCAGCTCAAAACCAGCCTTAAGCGATGCGACCGGGTGCAGGAACCAGCTTCAGGGTATGTGTGTGTGGGGGGAAGCCGTCCCTTGCATGCTGGCTTACAAAGTGGTTTGCAACTTTTCCTGATGGATATTTTGCAGGGAGGGAGGGGGGGCTAATCTAAACCACCTGGCGGAGGGTGTCGGACTGGAGCATGCTCGCTTCTTGTGAGAAACGGAAGAGAAGGAATGCAAGGGCGTCCCCGAGAATTTCAAAGCCCTCGGAGATGTTCCACGCCTGGGTTTCCCAGCCTGTTGTCTGCTTGTTTTTCAAAAAGCAACCCGCCGCAGCTGAAGGATGGTTTTATTTTCCATCCCCCCCCCAAAAAAAAGCCCAGCTGCAATCTGATCTTAGGAAAACTCCCGTTCGGATCGGCGTGTTTTCCAACATTCTTAAAAGAATGCAAATTTTGAATGCAAAGACCCTTCTGTGGCTTGGTTTAAATTCCTTTGGGGTCCAGCTTAAGTCCCTACGGAGACATAATTCTGTCATTTAGTTTGGGGGTGACCTTCAAGAGGACCTTCGTGGGCTCCAAGATGGTTGAAAAGGCAAGTTGCTAAAGGGACTTACGGCCGGTCCTCGCACTTATGACCGTCATGGTTGCAGAGTCCCAGGTCAGGCGATCGATGTTTGGGAATCTTCCCAGCTGGCTTCTGACGAGCAAAGTCAATGGGGGAGGTTGGGTTCGCTTAACGACCGACATAACTGCAGGCATCGTTTAACAATCGTGGCAAATAAGGTCATCAATCAAGCAAAAGACTCACTTAACGTTGTTTAGCAACGGAGATTCTGCTCCCGATTGTGGCCGTAAATGGAGGACTATCCGTAATGATTCATTTCCTCCACCATTTGTGTGAAACTGAGGCCTCCCTACACAACGATCTACCATCCACAAACAACACACCTTTCTAATTTCTCCTGTTTCCATCTCTGCAGTCTTCAATGTCCCCCCCCCCAAATAAGAATTTGAAACTGCATTTGCCATCGTTCAGCAAGGCAATAATATTTTAAGATCACTCATGCTAACAGTTTCTCCAACATTCTGACTTTCAGGTCACCCTCCCCAAAAGATTTGTCTGGATTTAATCTCCTTTTCTACAGCTTTTTTGTTTTGTTTGAAAGCCGCTCCGTAAAGATCATATAAGCGTCTGTCTCTCGTTTTGCTGCTTCTAACTGGTGGTCCGGATTTTTGCCACCCCAATACGCTCAAAATCCCAATCTTTAAAAGCAGGAAATATAATAGCAAGGAGATGGTTGCAGAGCATATGCAAATGGGTTCCCCCCCACACACAATTCTTTGGTTACCTAATGGCTGGCAATGTTAAGTCATTTCTCCTTCTGGTTTCCATGCGTTCACTTTCCCAGACATTTTAGAGACGCAAACTCTGGAAATTATGAATTTGAAACACCGTTATCACAGAATGCTTTGGGGGGGAAAAAACAGACATTTGGTCCAAGGCAACTGTTGTTGTTCCCCCCCCCCAAAAAAGCTAAGCTTAACCACGCATAATTCTTGCGTAAAATCCCTCCACATTGTGGTGAACACACCAAGGTGTTAATCCGGCCTCTGAACCCATCAGGCTGATCTTGAGGCTTTGTAATAATATTCTCCAGATGAAATTAACACTTAGATTGCTCGAATGGGCCGTGAGATTCTTGGATAAATACTCTTTGCCAAAGAAACAAACATCCTAAAAGCCACGGGGAAATCTTCAAAACGTTTCCTACTTTGGGGGAAAGTTTTAAATAGCAAACGACTAAAGAGCGGCGTCTGGATTAAAGCAACATTTTAAGTGCTACATAAATAGGCTGGATCCCAACAGAAGTCGAATCCATTCCCCCCCTTTTAAAGCTCTCTCCCCAAACCGGTCCTTGGAAGAAGGGCAAAAGACTTCCAAGATGGTGGGTGGCCCACAATCACGTCGGCTGACGTCTCTGAGATGCCTTCAGCCAGGGGATGATGAAGTCCGTCAACGTGTCTCCAAGCGGTGGACCCATGCTGTAGGTGGACGGTTGTAGGCTAGCCCGACCTCCAGAAAGCCTAGGAAAAGTTTTCCAGGTGCATCAGATAGGTTTCGTTGTCCTCGCACAAGGCGAGTTGGACGCTGGAGGCGAACCACCGCTTGGCACAGCCCAGCCGGTAGTTGAGGGTGGTCCGGTAAAGGTTTTTGGCCCGTTTGGGAAAAATGATGGTCGTGCTCTGAAACCGGAGGGGCTTCTGACGAGGCTCGAAGAGAAGCTGAGATTTGTAGTTGCGCCAGGTGCAGTTGGGGGCCACTATGACGGACTCTCGGTAGGTGGTGATGGTGGGCCTGGGGTGGTAGAAGATGTCGTCGCGGTAATGTTTCTCTGAGCTGTACTTGATCTCCGAATTGCACCTGGGAAACGGGAAAGAGAAGGGAAGGAGAGGGGAAAACTTGGTGGGTCCAAGCCAGCATCCATCACAGCTAACCATCAACTGCTAGAACAGCCCTAGTGATGGCTATGGAGATTCTCAATCACTCAGGTCCTGCTTGTCCCAAAGATTGTCCCCAAAGGCAACTGGAATTCCTTGGGTTTTTTTTTTTTCCTTGAAAAGTTTTCGCTTCTCATTCAAGAAGCTTCTTCAGTTCTAGCGGAAGATTCCTGAATTCCCCACCGTTCACTCGAACTGAAGAAGCCTCTTGGATGAGAAGCGAAATGTACTCAAGAAAGTCCAGCTGCCTTTTGGAAAAACACCTTTGAGACCTCCGGTGATAGCAATAAATGCTTCTCATTAGATTTTGCCAGCTGTAGCGACCCCCAAATTCCCCTCCTTGCTCAACTTTCTGAGAGTCGCTTCAGTTGTCTGTCTGCCCTCAAGGTAGGCCACGCCGCTAAGCTTCTCTGGCTTGGAACAGCTAACCCTGTTTTTCTGAAGGACTGTGATTTCTGCTTGGTCTTCCATCCAGTTTCTCATCGTCGGCCCCAGGAATGTCCTGGAAGATTGTCCAGGCCGGTGTTTCTCAATCTTGGCCTTCAAATATTCTGGGAGTTGAAGACGGTGGACTTTTAACTCCCAAAATTTCCTACAGCCGGGGGCATTCTGGGAGTTGACGTCCATCCATCTTAAAGTTTGCCAAGATTGGAGAATATTGGACTAACCCAGTGGTGGCGAACCCATGGCACGGGTGCCAGAGGTGGCACTCGGAGCCCTCTCTGTGGGCACGCGTGCCGTCGCCCCAGTCCTAGGCCTTCAGCTGGGTTTTATAAAACCTTTTCGCTTTAGGCCTCCGCCGCCGTGTGCACAAAAGAAAAAAAGGTTCAATCAATCAGTCAATTTCAACTTCTCGCGGGGAAAAAAAAGATCTTGCAAAGTTGGAATGGATTGATTGAACTTTTGAGTCCCACCCAGTCTGCCGTTACCACCGCAGCTACGCCCACCCAATGGGCCACACCCCCTAATGGGCCACACCCAGCCAATGGGCCACATCCACCCGGCACCCAATGATGCACAAGTGGGCTTTGGGTTGCAGTTTGGGCACTCGGTCTCTAAAAAGTTCGCCATCACTGGACTCACCAGTGTTTTTTTTCTAAAAAAAAAAAAAAAGGTGCCGGAACTCACACACGTCATGCAACGTGCCTTGTCTACTCTACAAGATTCCATCCCAAAAAAGGTACCGGAACTCCGTTCTGGGCGTTCTACGAGAAAAAAAGCCCTGGGACTAACCCATGTCTAAACCCTAACCAGAAGACATTTGGGGGCACTTGAAGATGGGTGAAGTCCTCAAGGTTGAGAAACATTTTTTTTTTTTAAAGAACTGGTTTGCTCTCTTCTGCCAGATATCTTCATGGCTGAGCCCAGAAATCCTTCTGTCAGCCATCTTTCATTTAGACAGCAATAGCACTTAGACCAGTGGTTCTCAACCTTTTTAATGCCGCGACCCCCAACCGGTCGTAAGTCGAGGACTACTCAACCGGTCGTAAGTCGAGGACTACTCAACGGGTGCAGCACCATTTGCAGAATGGGGCTTTTGGCGGGCTCAGCAGGGCAGAGACAGCCTGGACAATTCCTATTGGCTTTGGAAAGCCAATAGAATTAGACTCTATTCAAGAGAGTCTCTTCTATTGGCTTTCAAAAGCCAATAGAATAAAAGGGAGTAGCACAGCTAAGGAAAAGGGGGGAAAAAAATGGCGGACTGTGTTGTTTGGCGACCCCCGTGAAATGGTCGTTCAACCCCAAATGGGGTCCCAACCCACAGGTTGAGAACCACCGACTTAGACTTATATACTGCTTTATAGCCCTCTCTAAGCAGTTTATAGAATCAGCCTGTTGCCCCCAACAATCTGGGTCCTCGTTTTACCGACCTCGGAAGGATGGAAGGCTGAGTCCACCTCAAGCCGGTGATCCTCACCTACACCAAGGGGTTGGGCTTGATGACCTCCAGGGCCCCTCCTGATTCTAGAATGCCAGGATTAGCAATTTGGCCAGTTTGACTCTCTTGACAGCCTTTGAAAGGAGTGAGCTTTTCTGCTCTAAGAAAAACAGCTCTGCCTTTAGAAAACTGGCTGTCGGGCAAATTGCTGCTCCGGGGGGGGGGGGGGAACAAAAAAATTAGCAGTAGCTGAAGCAACTTCAGCTCTGGTATAAAAAGATTAAAACGCCCTTGACCAGGCTTGCCAACACCCTCGACCAAGCTTGGCCGGGAGCAGAGTAGGCGAAACACAATCTATTTAATGAGTTTTGCAGTTCAGTTTGACGCCCTGCAGAGAATTTGGTGGTGGGAGGGGGGGAAACCAGGCTGGGTGGAGGAGGCAACTGGGGTGGGGTGGGGAAAACCTGGTGCCCACAGTTGGCAGCTCTTCGGGCAGATTTCTCTTTAAAATAAGTTCCCAGCGAGTTAGCAGCAACACCGCCCTGCAAAAGGTGGGTGAGATATTTTCCGCCCATCCCTACTTTTGGCGTTCTCCCCTTTTAGGTGTGGGAGATAATTGGATTTAAGTGGGGAGGCTTCAAGATCCCAACCTTGTTTATCTGCCTTCCCACTTCGACTGGGGGCAGAATCCAAGGCCCAATTTTCTGCTTCAGAATTGAGATAAATGCAAGGCTGAGATCTAAGTCCTCTCCAATCTGATCTCCCCTGCCTGGCTCTTTGAAGTCCAGGCATTGCTAGCAACGGAAGGGAAGAACTGTAACTCAAGGCTGGACTCTGGGGTCCTTGGTGCTCTCTGAGCTTGGATGTTTTCTTGCAGACGTTTCATGACCCTAACTAGGTAACATCATCAGAGCTAGAAGGACATGGGGTCTGTGGAGGAGGAGGAGGAGGAGGAGGAGGAGGAGGAGGAGGAGGAGGAGGAGGAGAAGGAGGAGAAGGAGGAGGACTGTGGGATCCTTGGTGCTCTCTGAGCTTGGATGTTTTCTTGCAGACGTTTCATGACCCTACTAGGCAACAACATCTGTGCTAAAAGGGAGTGGGATTTGTGGAGAGGAGGAGGAGGAGGACGACAACGACTGTGGGGTTTTTAATGCTCTCTGAGCTTGGTTGTTTTCTTGCAGACATTTCATGACCCAACTAGGCAACATCATCTGTGCTAGGGGGGAGAGGAGTCTGTTCTCTGTTTATATACAAGCTTCTTGCCCTGCCAGTACTGATGGGAGTGTTGTTGTCTTCTTGATAGTTCCTTGACTGGGTTCTTGTTTATTGCTTGTATATAAACAGAAAACAAACCCCACTCCTTCTAGCACTGACGATGTTACCTAGTTGGGTCATGAAACGTCTGCAAGAAAACCCCAAGCTCAGAGAGCACCAAGCACCCCACAGTCCTTCCTTCCTTCCTTCCTTCCTTCCTTCCTTCCTTCCTTCCTTCCTTCCTTCCTTCCTTCCTTCCTTCCTTCCTCCCTCCCTCCCTAAATTCCACTTCTTTCTAGCACTGATGATGTTACCTAGCTGGGTAATGAAACGTCTGCAATAAAACCAGCAAGCTCAAAGAGCACCCAGGACCCCACAGTCCTTCCTTCCTTCCTTCCTTCCTTCCTTCCTTCCTTCCTTCCTTCCTTCCTTCCTTCCTTCCTCCCTCCCTCCCTCCCTCCCTAAATTCAATTCCTTCTAGCACTGACGATGTTACCTAGTTGGGTCATGGAACATCTGCAAGATAACCACCAAGCTGAGAGAGCACCAAGGACCCCACAGTCCTTCCTTCCTTCCTTCCTCCCTCCCTCCCTCCTTCCCTCCCTCCCTCCCTAAATTCAATCCCTTCCAGTACTGATGATGTTATCCATCTGGGAAGCTGTCTGTTACCTGATTTCCTGTGCTGGCTCAGGGTTGACCTCTATGCTTTCTCCGAAAAACACTGGGTACATTCGGGGCCTGATTTCAGAAGCATAGGAGTTCAGAAAAACGTAAGGAATCTGTAGGGAGAAAGGCAGGAAATAAACCAGGAATAAAAGAAGAGCAGGAACAAGTCTTGACTTAATTCAAACAAACGTTTTGGTCCTTATAGGTCACTCTGAATGTCATCTGTGCTGCAGAAGCCTCTGGGCATCCTAAGGCAGAGGTGGACGGAGCCACAAAATTTTACTACCTGTAGTTGGGTACAGGTTTACGACTAGTCCTTTCACGACCTTTTGAACTTGAGGCAGATTAGGGCTAGTCCGGCATTTTCTAAACTGGTCAACTTGGAGATGGGTGGACCTCAACTCCCAGAATTCCTCGTGGCCAGGGAATGCTGGGAGTTGGAAGTCCACACAACTTAAAATTGCCAAAGTTAAGAAATACTGTTCTAAAACATCTGGAAGGTCTTCCCTTTAATCAATCAGTTGTACATAAAGGCTGCAATGTTCCCAGCTGCAGGGGGCAATCGGCATGGAAAAAAGAAAAACCCCAACGTTGATATTTTGGCATGAGATTTATGAAATAGCAGCTGGAAACGTTCTGGATAGCGGCCTTTATCGGTATCCAGAGGTGCATAAGGCTGTTTACATATTCCAGGGAGCGTTCAAATGTGACAGAGAACAATGCATAGTTTGGATGTGTGCAGAGTGTATTGATTCAGTGCGCCAGTCAGGAGCTGCCATCATCCTAAATCATCCTGGTGCAAACAGAAAAAAAGGACATTAAGAGCAGCAGGTGGGTTTTTTTTTTTTTCCCTTGAACTGCCTGGAGAAGAAAAAAATCTCCCAAGCACAATCTGGAAGGAAGGAAGGAAGGAAGGAAGGGAGGGAGGGAGGGAGGGAGGGAGGGAGGGAGGGAGGAAGGGAGGACAGAAAAAGAGGGAAGGAGGGAGGAAGGAAGAGAGGACAGGAAAGGAGGGAGGGAGGGAAGGAAGGACAGAAAAGGAGGGAGGGAGGGAAAGAAGGAGGGAGGGAGGGAGGAAGGAAGGAAAGGAGGGAGGAAGGAAGGAAGGACAGAAAAAGAGGGAAGGAGGGAGGAAGGAAGGGAGGACAGGAAAGGAGGGAGGGAGGAAGGGAAAGAAGGAGGGAAGGAGGGAGGAAGGGAGGACAGGAAAGGAGGGAGGGAGGGAAGGAAGGACAGAAAAGGAGGGAGGGAGGACAGGAAAGGAGGGAGGGAGGGAAAGAAGGAGGGAGGGAGGAAGGAAGGAAGGAAGGAGGAAGGAAGGAAGGGAGAGAGGACAGGAAAGGAGGGAGGGAGGGAGGGAAAGAAGGAGGGAGGGAGGAAGAAAGGAAGGAAGGAAAGGAGGAAGGAAGGAAGGACAGAAAAAGAGGGAAGGAGGGAGAAAGGAAGGGAGGACAGGAAAGGAGGGAGGGAGGAAGGGAAAGAAGGAGGGAAGGAGGAAGGAAGGGAGGACAGGAAAGGAGGGAGGGAGGGAAGGAAGGACAGAAAAGGAGGGAGGGAGGGAAAGAAGGAGGGAGGGAGGGAGGAAGGAAGGACAAAAAAGGAGGGATGGAGGGAGAACATGAAAGGAGGAAAGGAAGGAAGGAGGGAGGAAGGGAAGGGAGGACAGAAAAGGAGGGAGGGAAGAGGAAGGAAGGAAGGGAGGACAGGAAAGGAGGGAGGGAGGAAGGACAGAAAAGGAGGGAGAGAGGAAGGAAGGAAGGAAGGAGGAAGGAGGGAAGGAAAGAAGGACTTCAGACAACTTAGAGAGAGATCCCTGAACTTTGAGCAAACAAAATGACATTCAATTAAAAAAAAAAAAAAAAGATCAGAGAACGTAGCCCTGAATTAGAAGCTGGCAAAAAAAAAAATAGAAGGCATCTAATATGCAAAGTTCTTTAGGGACCAGCACCTTAGTTGGCCCTATTCGAAAATGCCTTCAGGATTCTGCGTGGAATGAGTCATGAGCTTTTCTCCCTAGTATTTCCTTTAGAAGCAGCACTTCTTTTCTCGTGTACCTGCCGATACAGGGAAAGCTGGGAGAATTCAGAGAGGACTTAGCAGATCAAAGAGCAACTTAAATACGAAACCGACGCTTGAGCAGAACTTTTAATTCTGATCTGGGTCTTCTAGTTGCCGATGCAAAAAAAATAAATAAATAAATAAAAAATGAGAAAGCATTCCCTTCCAGTTAGAGCAGTGGTTCTCAACCTTTTTAATGCTGCGACCCCCAACCGGTCGTAAGTCGAGGACTACTCAACCGGTCGTAAGTCGAGGACTACTCAACTGGTGCAGCACTGTTTGCAGAATGGGACTTTTGGCGGGCTCAGCAGGGCAGAGACAGCCTGGACAATTCCTATTGGGCTTTTGAAAGCCAATAGAATTAGATTCTATTCAAGAGAGTCTATTCTATTGGCTTTCAAAAGCCAATAGAATAAAAGGGAGGAGCACAGCTAAGGAAAAGGGGGGGAAAAAATGGCGGACTGCGTTGTTTGGCGACCCCCGTGAAATGGTCGTTCGACCCCAAATGGGGTCCCGACCCACAGGTTGAGAACCACTGCCTTAGAGGTCTAAAGTGGGCCGAGAGAGCACGATTTTTGATTCTACCATGGGAATCCAGCTACCCTTGATGGGTTAACCCAGAGATACACCACACACTTCTACAGCGAGCTGCCAGGCACAATTTCAGTAACCACAAACAGACGAAGGCTTGAAATCCTAGCAATGCAACCGACGTGGGTGCCAGAACCAGAGAGACCCCTGGCCAAAAAAATGAAGAAAAAAAAATAGACACACACAATAAAAACAATCTGAAGCCAAGGAATCTTAGCCCGAGGTGCCAAGGCAGCAGAAATGGGGCACGCCAGTGAAGTTGTGGAAGGCAAGCACAGCTTTCAGCCACGCTTCTTCGCAAGGCAAAGATCCCTTGGTGCCACGGTTTCCAGACCACGCCTGGAATCCTGCATCCAGTTTTGGTTCCCCCGTCACAAAAAAAAAGATGTTGAGATTTTGGGGAAAGTGCAGAGAAGAACAACTAAGACGATCCAAGGCCTGGAGGCTAAAGCATATAAGGAAAGGCTGCTGGAATTGGGTATGTCTAGTTTAATGAAGAGAAGGACGAGGGGGGACATGATAGTAGCCTTCCAATATCTCAGGGGCTGCCCCAAACAAGAGGGAGTCAAGCTATTCTCCAAAGCACCTGAAGGCAGGACAAGAAGCAACGGATGGAGATTAATCAAGGAGAGAAGCAACTTGGAACTAAGGAGAAACTTCCTGAAAGTGAGAACAATTAATCAGTGGAACAACCTGCCTCCAGAAGCGGTGAATGCTCCAACACTGGAAGTTTTTTAAGAAGAGACTGGACAGCCATTTGTCTGAAATAGCATAAGGTTTCCTGCCTGAGCAAAAGGTTGGACTAGATGACCTCCAAGGTCCCTTCCAAATTATTATTGTTGTTGTTATTGTTATTATTAACCTTTCCTAAGAAGATCTGAGAAGTTTACAAATTCAGGAAGTCCTCAGGGCAAGATGCTCAACCCGGACAGGTAAAAAAAAACAACAACCCAGCAGATGCTTAAACTTGGTTAATGTGAATCTTGGCTAGCTCTTTTTCGCGCGAGCGGATGGCTTCTGTGTTCCAGAAAGCGAGCCCAGGGGTTTGACTGATGTTGCAGACCTAGAACCCAGGACCTTTTGAGAAGCAGGAAGTGAACCCTTGGCGAGATTCTGTTTTGTCCTCCGTTGTTTGTTTAGAGAGGGAAAGATTAGCAAGTTTCCCGCCAGCCAGCCTTGAGACAAAGAAGGAACTGCCAAGACCTCAGTTTTCCCAAGGAAAGTCTGCCCTAAAGGCAAATTTAAAAGAAAAAACAAAAAATGTAGGTCCTCTTCATTTTTTTTTTTTTTTTTAAATCTTACCGCTGCAACAAGGAAAATTCTGATTATTTTTTTCTTCTTCTTCTGTATTTAGAGAAATACACTGAACTGAGCTCCACTGGGCTTTGACGAATTGCAACTGGCTCTTGCACAGACTCGTGCAGAAAAAACAAGGCAACAACATCCACAGACCCACATTTTGCTCTAAATGCCCAGGATGCTTGTCCTCAGTGTGGTCAAGAGCGTACAGATTCATTTGCTCAAGGTAAAAACACACAACTAGGCTTCACCTAATTAATTTGGCATGGGAGAGGACTCCACCCAATTAATTATTTTAGGATAGAACATGTTCTGCCTTCCTCAGCATTTTGCAACCTTAATCTGTTTCGGTTAACCTAAACGCTTCCTCATGCTTTCGACTCTCTCTCTCTCTCTCTCTCTCCCCCCTCTCCTCCATGAGGGCTAGAAACCTGAAACTTTCAACAAACACACTTGCACAGCCAATATAATATGCTGCAGAATCTTGGCCTGTGCCGCACTGTTGTGTGAAATGGGACTCACCTTCCAAATAAGAAAATTGAACAAAACTGGATTAATATAATATAATATAATATATAATATATAATATAATATATATAATGCCCTGGATATAAAACATAATTAAACCAAATATTTCAGTACTTAATGGCAAGCCGATGGTCAAGCAATCAGACATCTGGGAAATTTAAAAAAAAAAATAGAAACATTACTATGTCTGCAACTTGGATGAGAAACGGTTCAACCAGCAAAACACTTCTCCAATAGTTTCCAAGCTAATTCATTCCAGAAAAGCAAATGGTATAGACGTCTTGCAATTGTTTTTTATTAAGTTTATCCCATCTTTATTATTTTTATAAATAACTCAAGGAGGCAAATGTATCTGATCTTTCTTCCTCTTGCTCTTTACCCCACAAGAACAATCCTTTGGGTTGGGCTGAGAGAGAGGCGACTGGCCCAAAGTCATCCAACCGGCTATCGTGCGTAAGGCAGGACTAGAACTCACCGTCTCCTGGTGACTGGCCCAAAGTCACCCAACTGGCTTTCGTGCATAAGGCAGAACTAGAACTCACAGTCTCCTGGTGACTGGCCCAAAGTCATCCAACCAGCTTTCCTGCATAAGGCAGGACTAGAACTCACCGTCTCCTGGTGACTGGTCCAAAGTCACCCAACTGGCTTTCATGCATAAGGCAGGACTAGAACTCACCGTCTCCTGGTGACTGGCCCAAAGTCACCCAACTGGCTTTCGTGCATAAGGCAGAACTAGAACTCACAGTCTCCTGGTGACTGGCCCAAAGTCACCCAACTGGCTTTCATGCATAAGGCAAGACTAGAACTCACAATCTCCTGGTGACTGGCCCAAAGTCACCCAACCAGCTTTCCTGCATAAGGCAGGACTAGAACTCACAGTCGTCTAGTTTCAATAATTCAGCATGTAAAGCATGTTCAGCGATTACAGCACATAAAATCTAGAGCTCGGCAAGAAACTACTTGCAAAGATTGCAGAAATCCAAATGAAAATCTGAGTTTCTTTGACCGAGGCTGGCAAAGTCATATTGAGAGGGAGGGAGGGAGGGAGAGAGAGAGAGAGAGAGAGAGAGAGGGAGAGAGAGAGAGAGAGAGAGAGAGATAAAAAAATGCCAAACTTACCACTTTCCTTTCCTGGCCATCTTTCCCTGGCCCATGATCCAGTATTTCTGCGCAGGGATTCTTGTCCACGGCTTTGTTCTCAGCTATGCCCGGAGACAAGGAGTAGAAAGGGGGGCTCGGACTGGGGGGCAGCCCCGAATCCGGACTGTCCAGCAAACTTTCCCGGTTCTTTTCCTTGCTATTGTTTTCCATACCTTGGAACTGCAGGTGACCCACCATGACTGGGGGAAGCGAGGGAGAAGGTGGAAAGAAAAAGGGGGTCAGGAAGGCAAAAACCCCGCCAAGCTGTCAAAAACTCACCTCTTCCTGGGAGGGCCAAGAACTGGGAAGCGCGGGGAGGGGGGGAGCAATTAATTTTCCCAAGAGGCCACATGAGAAACTGGGCCTGTTGTGGGGGGCCGAATCAACAGGGCTGTGAAAGTGCATTTGCACGCAGCGCGCATGTCAATTGAAAAAGCAAAATAGCCCGTCGCCTTTCAACTAAAAGCAACTTGCCCTTGCATTGCGTGCATGTCGTGCACTTATTTACATTTGATTTTCTAGTTTTCCAAAGGACCTCACGCGGGCCAGACTGGGACAGGCAAAGAGCCAGCCCCCCCCCCCTCAAATGCCCAGGTCTGGTCAAGAGAAAAGGCAGGAAAGGGGGATCCTCAAAAGTCCTGTGGTCAAAAGTTGAAAAGATTCACGGTTGCGATACCGCCAGTCCTTTTTAGCTCGGCCTACCTTGCAAGGTGGTTAGGAGGCTCTTCCAACACTCCTTATTTCTCAGAGGCAAGGCAGCGTAGGGTTAAGGGGCAGCTGGGAGGGGGGGGGAGGTCCAGAAGAGTCCGTTTCCAGCCCCCCTCCCCCAATGCTTCACAGCTCAAGCTAGGGAGGGAAAAAAAAAATTAAGAATGATTTTTAACTCAAAG